>JASDQU011029386.1:35787-48362 GCA_032191745.1 Picea mariana
TCTATCTGTGGTCAAAAGATGGATTATAAAATTATTATTGATGTGAATTGGATCTTGGAAAATATTTGTAAATGTTGTAAATAAACATGTTTTGTTTTATTTCATTTTACTTGGTCTTTTGGTACAATGGGAAGGTGAAACGAACAGTTGCGAATGTTGGCCTTCCAAGAGCAACCCATTAAAAGTAATGAGAGCAGCAATGAAGGAGGAAGGAAGGGAGATGCAAGGAAAAGAGGGAAGGACAACAGCAGAAATGGGAGCTCGAAGAGGGTAGCTTGCTCTAAGTTAAGTGGACGAAGGACTTAATGTGCCTATTTTCTCTGAACAAGGGTGTCTCTGAGCCTTGGCCTCTNAAATATTTGTAAATGTTGTAAATAAACATGTTTTGTTTTATTTCATTTTACTTGGTCTTCTGGTACAATGGGAAGGTGAAACGAACAGTTGTGAATGTTGGCCTTCCAAGAGCAACCCATTAAAAGTAATGAGAGCAGCAATGAAGGAGGAAGGAAGGGAGATGCAAGGAAAAGAGGGAAGGACAACAGCAGAAATGGGAGCTTGAAGAGGGTAGATTGCTCTAAGTTAAGTGGACGAAGGACTTAATGTGCCTATTTGCTCTGAACAAGGGTGTCTCTGAGCCTTGGCCTCTACAATATTGTATTTTCAGTGTGTACAAATACACAGAGTCTATGTATATCTCACCCCATTGTATTTTTATTCTCAGCATAATAAAATTCCCATTTAAATGTTGACCCTATGAGTTATTGCAATCTATGCTTTGGGAATTTGGTTTTGAGTTACTGCAATGTATGCATACTCTGTTGAAGTTTTTATTTAGACTGGAGCACTTGTCCAAAGTGGTCTCATGTTTCTTGTGGGAATTTAAACTTGTATGGGGGAATTTAAACATGCATGGGGAGACTTATACTTACCTGGGCTAATTCAGAGACCCATGGACGTTTTTCTTCATTGTTGAACATCTAAATTCACCCCTTGTGTTTTTTTATCTGTTGTGGGGAATCAAAATCGCCCCTAGATGTTTTTTTAGTTATTGAGGGTTACCAAAGTTCCCTACAAATTTTTTCCTTTGTTGTTGAAGATCGAATCCGCCTCTAGATATATTTTTTCAACTGTTGGTCGACCCATTCTGACTGGGTTACTCTTGAAGTTGATTTTCCTTCATTTGGTCAACTCAACCATCAAAGCATTCGATCAGGATTTCCTTTGGTCGAACCGACCATCAAAGAATTTGATTGGGATTTCCTTTGGTCAACCCGAACATCAAAGAATCCGACCAAGCTTTACCTTGGTCGACCCAACCATCAAAGAATTCAATCAGGCTTTCATTTGATTGACCCTACCATCAAAGAATTCGATCAGGCTTTCATTTGGTCGATCTGACAATCAAAGAATTCGACTGGGATTTCATTTGGTTGAATTGACCATCAAAGATTTCAACCGTGGTTCCATTCGGTCTACCCGACCATTGGAGAATTCAATGGTCATCCATATGGCTGACTCGACTAGTGGGTGGTCGAAGGGTTTATTATTTGGTCGACTCACCTGATTGGCATATTGCAAGGATTATAACCCGATGAAAAAGATCAAGATAGAAACAAAAGTTTTATTCCGCAGTAGAAAACATGTTGGTGAGATGGACATGCCATAGGCCTACTATTTACAGATCAGATGGTATCATAGCAGGTTTCGAAGACTTGGAGAATACCTGCATGGTAAACACCTGCAGCCAGTACCAAAATAGTGGAAAAGCATCGATGTTAGGCCTACATAGAAGTAGAGCACCATAAATGGCGGGGCATCATAATGAAGAAGATGATAGGAAAGACCCAGAGGTCAGATTGGCTTGGCTGGAGCAAAGCATTTCTACATTGAAAAAGTTTGTGACACCGTTGCTTGTAATGAAGGGTAAGGAATCACACTCAACAGAGATTGAGCATGAAGAACGCAGTTCTAGTCCAGAAATTTCTATAGGAGAGACGCTTGGAAACTCAGGTAATGACATCAACATTTCTTCATCTTCTAGTGTTCCTTTCAAAGTTAAAGCGAAGCTAGAAATACCCATGTTTAATGGACAAACTAATGTTGAAGCCTTTGATAGATGCTTGAAATAATTGGAAGTTTGCTTTGGTATTTATCAAATCCAAGAAACACAACAGATCTCCTTTTCCTGTTTGAATATGGTCGGACATGCTTTGTTGTGGTGGGAGAGTTATGTGGATGCACTGAGGATAGGCAAGAAGCCCATGGTGATTAAATGGGAGGACTTCAAGGCATTACTAAAGTCACAATTCTATCCCATACGCTAAGAAGAGGAAAAAATCATGAAGTGGTAGTACCTTCGGCAAGAACAGGTACAAGGAGTGCAAGAGTACACTTTTGAGTTCAGGAGGCAGGCCATCAAGTTGGGTATCTCTTTGGAAGAGCCCGGGGTGGTGATGAAGTACCTTGGAGTAATTTTTATCCATATCCGAAGATAGTTGCATATTCATGGTGAGAAAAGTATAGATGAGGCAAGCAAGAAGCCTCTCTATGTTGAGTTGGACTCCAGAAAAAGATAGCAACACATGGGCCAAGAAGATAGCAGCCACATCCAAGAAAAGGAGGGATCCTAATAGGCATTGMAAACATTGTGATGTAGATGGACACACAGAATATAAGTTCTAGAAACTTCATCCGGAATTGTGTCTAAAGTGGCTAAATTCCAAGACGAAAATAAAGGAAGTTGTTGAGACAAAAGAAGAAGCAGTAGTGAGCACCTTTGATCTGGATGAAGCTGTAGTTTGAACCACATTGCAACAGTCGAAGGTGAGTGGAGATAAACATGAGTTATTCAAAATCAAAGTTCAAGTGAAGAACTGGAAGGTAAATACCTTGTTCGACAATGGTTCTCAATGTAATCTAGTTTCTGAAACATTAGTTGATGAGCTTGGTCTAGAAACCTATGATCTAGTGCAACCAAGTTCACTAGTATGGTTGCAAGGGAAACTTTTTATGAGAATCACCCGAATATGTCAAATCAAGTTTTCCATTAATATTGGCTATGTTGATGAGGTAGAATGTGAAGTTGCACCATTGGACACCTATGGAGTGATGTTGGGTAGCCCCTACTTGTGGGATAGGGATGCTACCTTATACATGAGAGAAAACAATTATCGCCTGGTCAAGGGTGGCAAGGCATACCTCATCAAAGMACATCAAGAGAGAGAGAGAGCACAACTCCTCTATGAGTGAAACCAAGGGCAAACAAGTAGGAAACAAGCCACCTTTGTCAGCAATGGAATGGTGGATATGTGGAGCCAAATAGATGCCTTATACTTCTGTCTCCTTAATGGTCCAAATTTTAGGGACCAAAAGCCTTCAAATGAGGAGGTGTGATCTGAATTAGATCTTGGCAAATATTTGTAAATGTTGTAAATAAACATGTTTTGTTTTATTTCATTTTACTTGGTCTTCTGRCACAATGGGAAGGTGAAACGAACTTCTCTGATTGTTGGCATTCCAAGAGMATCCCATTAAAATTAATGAGAGAAGTAGCGAAGGAGGAAGGAAGGGATGTGCAAGGAGAAAGAGGGAAGGACAACAATAGAAATGGCAGCTCGAAGAGGGTAGCCTGCTCGAAGTTGAGTGGACGAAAGAGTTAATGTGCCTATTCGCTCTGAACAAGGGTGTCTTTGAGCCTTGGCCTCTACAATTTTTTATTGTCAATGAGTAACAATACACTGAGTCTTTGTATATCTCACCCCATTGTAGATTTTTCCTCAGCATAATAAAATTCCCATTTAAATGTTGAATCTATCAGTTATTGCAATCTATGCTTTGGCAATTTGGTTTTGAGTTACGACAATGTATGCATACTTTGTTGAAGTTTTTCTTTATACGAGATCACTCGTCCAAAGAATTCTCCTGTTGCCTGTGTGAATTTAAACTTGTCTGGGCGAATTTAAACATTCATGGGCGATACTTACCTGGGCGAACTCAAAGACCTATGGGTGTTTTTCTTCATTGTTGAACATCGAAATTCATCCCTTGTATTTTTTTATCTGTTGTGGGGAATCAAAATCGTCTCTAGATGTTTTTTTAGTTATTGAGGATCACCAAAGCACCCTACTAACTTTTTCCTTTGTTTTTGAAGATTGAATCTTCCTCTAGATTTTTTTTTTCAACTATTGGTCGACCCATTCTGATAAGGTTACTCTTGAAGTCGATTTTCCTTCATTTGGTCGACCTGACCATAAAATAATTCGACCAAACTTTCCTTTGGTCAACCCGGCCATCAAATAATTTGATCGGGCTTTCCTTTGGTTGACCTAGCCATCAAAGAATTCGACAGATCTTTCCTTTGGTCGACCCAACCATCAAACAATTCAGTTGAGCTTTCATTTGGTCGACTCGACCATCAAAGAACTCGACCAAGCTTTCATTTGGTCGACCCGACCATCAAATCATGCGATTGGGATTTCATTTGGTGGACCCAACCATCAAAGCATTCAATCAGGGTTCCATTCGRTCGACCCTACCATCAGAGCATTCGACTGGTCATCCATAAKACTAACTCGACTAGTGGGTGGTCAACTGGTTTATTATTTGGTCGACTCGATTGATTGGCATATTGCAAGAATTATAACCAGATGAAGAAGATCAAGATAGAAATAAAAGTTTTATTCAGMAGTAGAATCTGTGTTGGTGAGATGGACAGGCCATAGACCTACCATTTACGGATCAATTATCTTCATAAAAATTCCATTTTGAACAAAATATACTTTGCTTAATTATTCATCATTAGAAGGATAAAACTTTCATAATATGACTTAAAATGAAATGTCTATTTAATTTAAACTACCAACAGTGAAATTCAATGAAATAAGTAAATAAGAATAGTTTCAACGAAACTTACCTACATTGTTTAGCAAATATTAGAGAATTATCAAAAGTGTTGAGCTTACTCCACAATGAGAACACCAAATCCACTGAGCTCTGTATTTTACTATGCTCAAAGAATACCAAACATTATTATTCACTCTGCTCTTACAAAATTTATCAAATAATATTTCCTATGAAGACAAACAATGCATATCAGGTTGTTATGTACAGTTGGATTCAAATTTTGATGATTATGTAGCACCATTTTTCGATTCGGGGATTGATTTTAGTATTTTTGACCCAAAAATATGGGTTTTTAGGGATAGAGTTGTCATTTTGAGGTCATAGTTCTCGTCAAGTCGATAATTATGTTTATGTTGAAGGTATAAAGGAAATGGTAATTTCATTACATATGCATATTTTACAAGAATATGGAAAAAACAATTCAACAATCTTTGTATTCCTAAGAAGTCAATGATGGGGGTTTGTAGTACATGTGTTTCGCTTAAGTCAAGAAGGGATAATTCAAAGGGGGTAGAAAGAGGTATGTCTCTACAAAATTATATCTTATAATTGAATAGTTATTAATTATGAAAACCCATTATCAATATTTTCATTTTATGTTATTTGCATATTCCATTATCAAAGCATTTCAAGAACAATGCGATCAACAATTAAATGAATAACAAAATTTGTACAAACATGTAAATAAGTGTTATGATGCTATATAAAAATATCTGAACGTTTGATAATTGATGGCATGGATCAAAAAGAGAAAAATAAAAAAAAAAACACTTTTGCCACATTTTGTGCATGGACCAAAGAATTTAAAGGAGAATTTTATTCAATTTCGCTTGGTTGGTTGTATGGTTTTTAATGGTCAAATGTATCCAAAGGTTTGCTTCACAGGTCCAAATATTCACAATGATACAAATCTGACCATCACCATAATTCATTGTGTGTTTATTCATTTGTTCGGTAATCTTACTCAAGTTTTGTATCTACAATTGGACAACACCGGTCGTGAAAACAAAAAAACGGATTATGTTTAGATATTTAAGCATGCTTGTTGAACTAGAAATTTTCAAAAGGTGAAAGTTGGTTTCCTTGTTGTTGGCCACACATCTGACCATATTGATCAAACGTTTAGATGTTTTCTAGTAACATTGAAGAGGAAGAATGTTGGGAGCCTACCATCATTAATTGAAACTATTAGGAAAGCATATTTTTCAGACATTGGAAGAAATTGTCAATATGCGGAGATTTATTTAGGGATTGCATGGTGAAGAAAAGTGCATTGAACAACTTCATGACATTAACTTTTAGCATCAATTCCATATCAAAAATATTGATGGGAAAACACTTATATGGGGAAAGAAGTACTCAACTACTGCATAATGGGGACCTTCATCAAGTTTATCATTTATGAATTTCATCTGATATCGTCAAATGTATGCATCAAAATTATTGTTATTGCAATCAGCTATTAAAATTCATAATGCACAAAGGTAGAGATTTAAATTATTATGAATTCTTGGAAGAAATAAAAAATTCTATTAAATAAACATATGAGTACTTTGATGTTGTTGATTATGTTCGGTGGGAGTCTTTTTTCAATGATCAAAGTGACATAATTTCAAGCTCTGCAAATGGAGATATATTTTTGAAGACTCCACTTAGCTGACCACAAAGTATATCAAATGAACATGAGGAAAGAAACATTGTTGAAGAACATGAATCTAAAGGTGTTATTGAGCCTTCACAAACAAAGGAAAGAGATCATTCTTTGCTCAAGTGCAGGAGGGTGGGGAGATTTATTTATCTGAAATATTTGGAAAAAAAAAACTATATATAAAACCTATACATATATAAACTACATATACATAAATATGTCCATGCATGTATATATTGTAACACCATGTTTTCCCCCGAGACTGTAATTATGCTAAGACTTCATATAATGTAATTATGAAGCATGTAATTGTGTTTTGATTAATGGAAGATATTAGACAGCTGACTGAGAAGGAAAATCCTTGAGTACTAACCATGATATCACAAGTGGGAATTGATGAGGTAGAATTTATGAAGTGAGATGGTTGATGAGGTGGATTTTCTTAGGTGGAAGATGAGAAGTTTCAGTGAGGAAAACAGGAAGCTTTCTTAGCAAGAGTGCATACACTTTCGAAACATAAATACACACCTACCAGTGTATTTGAACCTGCATGGAGCCACGTGAATAGTTATGAAGAAACAGGACTAGTGGTTGAAGCAGTTAGTATTGTTGACATATCAGATCTCTTGAAGAGGCAAGGGTCCACTGAAAACTCGACAGAAGTACATCCCTGGATTGCCCCGTCAAAATTTGGATCCCTGACTCGAGGTCGCTTTTGACAGAAGTCATAGGAATCCCAAGGATTAAAGGAGGAAGAGATCAAAGGTGGAAAAACATAAAGTGAAAAGAGGAGGACATACACACGGGTTACACACATAGAAAACATATGCGCGAGAGGAGGTAGATGCGCAAAGGAGAAGAGACAATCGGGAAACAATTTGCAGCAGCGAACGAGCAACAAAAATCTTGGAAGATTGAGTGAGTTGCAGACTCACAAATAATTGGTGCATTGAACAAAGGTGTTCATTTGCACAAATCTAAGAAAAATGAGAAGTCGGAAAGTTGTTCTTGAAGAAAATAGATATCTTGTCCAAAGGATTAATGATCACCCTGGAACATAGAAGACCCAAATCTAGATTGTAGTTACAGAGGATTGCATCTTGGTACCTATTGGAAAGAATCTGACACTGGTAAGGGAGGTCATTGAGGGAYTGTATAACATAGAAGGGGCTCCTTGTGTAGAGGAAATCTAGTGGTAAGGGTACCTGATAAACCTGTGGAAGTCCTAAGCTTAGTGGGAAGATGGAAACTTCTATTGTTTCAAGTGGAGGAAGRAGGGTAACCTTCCTGGATCATTCTAAATATGAAAACCAGTTGAATCAATTGGTATCATGGCTTGGCACGACATGTTGTAGGAAGGTAATCTACAGCATAGCCTAAGGTTGGGAGGAAAGGTGTCCTCTCTCAGTCAATTGGTTGTTGACATTTACTGAACAGAAAAGTGTTTTTAACCTAATGTATTGATGTAAATTTGTTATTGCATGATCAAATAGGAAATGTGAATGTATGATTGAATTCCTAAGTAAAATGGATTAATTATGTTTGTTTCCATTGGCCAAATTGTTAAACTTATGAACCCATGAGAATTGTGTAAGGGTAGAGTATATCCCTATGAGGATTGCAAGACTTTTCATGGAAATCTTGCAAGATAAGAAGAAAATATTCATATTGAAAATGAAAGAGGAGATGCCTTAATGGTTGAGGAGGATCACTGTGTAGACTCTGAGAGCCTCAATTTTTTGGAACCTGTTAGCTCTCTGTAAACTTCGTTCAGCTGAGAAATAAATGACAGAGGCAACCTACAAACCAACTTTGAGACCCGAAACTAGCCTTTCAAACCTAGAGAGGGCTCGAGAGAGAGACTTTGTCTCGGTACAGGATATGGATTTAAGCTGTCGGATAGATTTAACACCTTTAAATAATAATTTCTAGTTCTATTGGCGAAAGAGAGTAAGACCTCGATCTATGGAGTCAATTTAATAAAACAATAGAAACAAATGACTTGGTGACTGAACTTGAGAGGATAAAGACTCAGTAAGCAACAGTTTTCAGTTTAAAATCGTTGTGTGTGGCGAGGGGAAAAACACATGAAGCAACTCAGAGCACCGTTGAGGATGAATTTGGAGTTGACTTAGAGGAAACACAGTTTGTCTAAATGGCACGAATCTAGGGCGCTGCGTAGCAAATCCTAGGTTCGAAATTACGTTCTGATTCAGACAGAAATATATATGAATAAAGAATACAAGAAGTACGTACGCAAATAAAGGAAACAATACATCCAACTGCTACAATTAGAATCTTTTTATCAAAGCTTCAGGACTTTTGCATTAAATTTTGATTGAGCTCAAAACTACATTCAKTAGTCACTKTCTACACTAGTTTTKCCAACCAACCTGGCTTACATCGAAAGGAAAAAAWATATAGGGTAGGGCATCGCTTGGGTTGCCCTGCTCTCTAACTATTATTCCTAGAAATTAGGAAACTAACAGTTCTCTTGTTAGATGACTCTTCATATGATGCTTTTCCAGTAATAGAAACCAACTTTATTCAGTTGTATCGTAACTRCTCATCTTGCCATGGTGGTTCGGTTATCAGTGAGATCTCKTCATGGAGAGAGTGATGTGTTGATGTATTCCTTTGACARGGTATCTGAACAATCAAGTGCTMTGTTAGACTCTTGCCATCTATTGTAACGACCTTGATTTCTGCCACATGATCATTTGTTGGAGTGCGTACATGGCAAGTGAATGCGTACTGTCACAGTTGTTACCAAAATGACAACATCGTTTGAAAGGTGACGCCCTTTCAATAATTGTTAAAATTTGTGCCACGTTTTAGAATACAAGAATGAACTTGGTTAATCATGCTTCTTCTACGCTCTAGCAAGAGCCGCAGGGACTTTCTCCCCGACCGATTCACATTCCATGAAGTGTTTTACATTCCTGTCCTCTAACATCCTCTATGTTTCATGCAGTTGTATGATTGTATCTTGTGCTTCCCTCATCTGTCTCTTGATCCATGTCACATTTCCCTCGTGGCCTTGTGAAGTTGAAACTTCAAGGGTCTTTGTTGCTAACTGTTGTCTTAGTTCCATGTTTTCCTGGTAAAGCTCGGCAATAGTGAGTTGCGCTTGTTTCAGCTACTGAGACGGCTCACGAACATCTGTGCCTTCGACATCTGTTCTCCTTGTTCTGCTCCATCTTTCTCAACGTGTACCTTCAACAGGTTCCAGCTGAATGGAACGCATGAGAAATTCTTCGACGGTCAACTTTTCACGTGGTTTGCTCGGGACTCAGGCTTCCCCAGCTTCCTTGTTCTTCCTTGGCTTGCCCCTTCTTCAAGGTATTTGTCGTTGGGGGGACAGGGCTTCCAAAATCCTTCCTTCCTACGCAGCCTTTCCCGCTCCAACCTCCTCGCGGTATGATATTATCCTTTCCGTGGGCAGAGGGAAATATCCCTTTGGATCCTTGGGAATGCCCTTTGTGAGAAAAAATGAATCCCAATTGTTTACCGACCATTATAACTCCTCAACTACTGGAAATTTTATTATCAAGACATGAGATAGTTTCATTTTCGGCTTATCAACTTCATCCCGGGTGTTGTCTTCCATTTCTCGGAGGCTCTGGTGTAAGAAAAAGGGTAGATTTAATGGTCTCCTTCCCATGAAGTGAATTTGGAGTAAGCCCATCGGAGTGCTTCATGAGGCCCAAATGGAGATGCCCCGATGGGAGGGACTCCAAGGATGGAGGTGGACCGTTATTCGACATACGGTGAGATTTAATCTCAGTCATATATTCATGTGGGCCACATTCATAGTATGTAGAAAGGTCATAAAAAAGGAAGTGTAACCTTCATGTACGTAGAGACTCCAATGCAATCATGGTCATTGTAAACTCTAGTTTGAGGACCATTGGATCCCTGAGGATGATCCATTAGAGCAATGCCATCAGAGAGGAGATTGACTCTGGTGATTGAGCATGCTGATGGGAATGAGTCCAAATAGTCACGGGTCATTGTTCTAAGGCTGAGATGAATGTTGATCATCTGATTGGGGGTCTTTAAGCCCTGGTCATCATAGCAAACCTTTTGGAGGATTTATTTAGTGAATTCAAAGAGTTAATATAACATGTGTTGTGATAAGAGAAGTCTTAACATATACATTGATGAACCCGAATACTCATCCCGAGTGTTAAAGAGAGGAAAAAAACTCGAACATCCCACCAACCTAAGAGTGGATAGGGGGTCAAATTTGTTACAGTGTAGTATCAGAGAAGATTTCAAACTTTAGGCTTGAATGGGTCGCCAAGGCCACTTAATATTGTTTAAAAATGCTTGTTGTTTGACAAGAATGCATGTTATGATGTTGGTTTATGTAATGGTTAACAATATTTCATTATTTCAGCACATAGGACAGTGGAAGTGAATGGTGCACCGTAACATGAAGGACATATCACACTTCAGATATGAGGAATATAATGGTTGGAGGGACAGAGAAAATTCTCCAGATTTGGTAGCTACTGTCAGAAGCCTGAAGGCAGATAATGAGAGACTCATGAGAGCTCAAGTTGAACAGGTAGAGCTAAATGCAGTTCTGTTGTAGATCTTACCTAAGATTTGGAAACATTTGCAGCAAGGCCCTAGTAATGCATATTTGCAACAATCGGAGAGTTTGAGAACCCCTTCAAATTCCCAAAAGCAAAGAATATCCCATAATGATATAGGGAAGAGTTCTTCCAAGAGGAAGCATCATAATGCTAAGAAAAGTAAATTTGGTGGGAGTATTTCCACAGTGTCATCTAGCAGGAAGATTTCTTTTGAGGAGATGTCCAATAGTGACATTAGATCAAGTATCGCTAAAAGTAAAAGGAAGATACATTCACATAGTTCCTTGACTGAAGAATAGAAGAAGGCTAAGCCACCTACCTTTGATGGAGAAATTAAGAAATGAGAAGAAGTCGAGGCTTGGTAGTTGGGTTTAAAGATGTATTTTTGGGTACACAATTACTAGGACAATACTAAGGCAAGGGTTTCCATATCTAATATGAATGTAGGAGCTTCCATATGGTGGGAGGATCTCAAGGAGATCAAAGGACTGAAAGAAAGAAAACTGGCTTGGAAGCAGTTTGAGAAATACTTTTGAAAGGCATACCTATCGGAGAAGTATTATGATGATAAAATTAAGGAATTCCATGAGCATAATCTGGGAGAACTTACTATGGATGCATATGCTAAGAGATTTATGGAGTTGTTGAGGTATGTTCCTCACCTCAAGGATGAGAAAGCAAGGATATAGTGTTTTCTTAGTGGATTGCCACAGGTTTACAATGATAGAATTGAATTTGACAATCCCAAGACCTTGGAGGACACTATAAGGAAGGCTAAGTGTTACTATGATCAGTCTAAACATAATCAGGAGCATTTTAAGGAGTGGAAGAGAAGGGATAAGAGTGGATTCCAAAATAAAGGATTCAAATCTTTCTCATACAAGAATACGAAGAGGGGTGCACAATTGGGTCAACCAAGCAGAAGTGTGGATCAATATAAATTTCCATCTCAGAGTGGAAATAAATTGGTAGAATAGGCAAGAGAAAGAGCATAGGAACCCAAGAAAGGACCTTTGCAATGTTGGGGATGTGGAGAACCACATATATTGGGGGATTTCCCTCATAGTCAGCAAGATAGTAAGAGATTTTATCATGTACAGAAAGTTGCTATTATCAAGGATGTGTCCAAGAGCATACCAAGGATATATGCAGTTGTGGAGAATCGGTAAGCAGACCACTAGGCTTCAGTAGTGGAGCTGGAAGGAATAATCACCAAACAACTCCTTTCCATTTTGATTGACCTTGTGTTGTGGAGTATTCTACCCTACGGACTAATAAGCTAGGGCTCTAAGCTTATACGCAGATCATGACCCTCAAGACTTAACTTTTAACCTTCTACCCGAATCTGAAACCCCTTTCTTCACATGCATACAAGAGAAGAATAAACCAACCTTTTTCCGGACGGCTGAAGTAGATCCTCC
>JASDQU011029387.1:0-31225 GCA_032191745.1 Picea mariana
TAATAAAGGTCAATATTAATAAGACCTTTCAATAAAATAGAATAAGGCGGATGTAATAAGACCTAATAGAAGCTTTCGCTTCTAGAAGGATCTTCCTCTAGATGCTTCTTTTTAGTATAAATAGGAGTCGAGGGTATGAGAACCCTAGCTTAGATATTATTTTAATAGAGCGCTTCTCGATTGGAGGTTGCCCCCTCGAAGAGGTCTGTGAACATTGCTATCTGATTCAAAGTGCTATTTCTGTTGCTATTTCGTGAATCGTTTCTGTGTATTGTGAAGATTATGCTGGATATTTTACTGTTATTCTGTTATTTCTAGCATTTCGTTTATGTTCTGCATATTTTATATATCTGGTATCTTGCAACACATATGTCACCTACCTATTTACTTGTTTTCTATATATAGTTTTAGATAGATTTCAAATTCAGTAACCAAGAGGCACGCTTGTGAAATAAATACGTGACCTCACCACGTGGATGGTCTGGTGTTTTATTTCAAGAAATTTCAATTTTGTAGGATACTAAGACTCAAATCTAGGGAGTCTTCATCAGGAGACCCTCGAAATTTTTCTAGTTAGTACAAGTCGAGTGGTCTTTCCTCAATACCACACAGTCAAGGAGTTGATTAACTTAGATTGGTTGGAATACTACCCTTATTGGGTAATCTCAGATAAAACTTCCTTTAGGGGGGTCCTGCGCATTTTCCTTTTTGCAGGTATCCTTCTTCCATCCAAGCGACTTTAAGATCCCAAAAGCGTTAGTGATGAGAACTGGATAATCCCTATTTCTCTGAACTGCATGGGGCACTCTTCAACCTAACCATCATGGTATGCTAGGATTACTCTTCTCATACTAGTTGGAACAGTTTCAGGATGTGTTTGCCTAATCAGGATAAACTTCAAAACAATGTGGTGGCCAAGGCATGTGCTAAGAAACTAAAAATTCACCAATAAAATACTTTTAAAGTCAACCTTTCATCAGTCCACCTTTCACCCACGAACTGAAAATTGAAGTTGTGAATACTTTCCCTTATGTCATAGCTGTAATAGATTGTAAAAAGGTTGTTCATCCCCTTTTTTAGCCCCCTTTTTTTATTTAACAATCTTTTGGGATCACTTACCGAGCCACCGCGGGGGGTATCAAGCCATTTTGGGTTTGTTTCCTTGTCTTAAAATGTTTGAATAACTTGTTATTCACAATTTTCATCTATTTAAAAAGACTTGGATGAAGATTTTAAGCTCACGTTTCACCCTTTTTTTTCACTCTTTCACTTGAGGCATCCATTGAGTAATTGTCTAGGACATCGATTTACCTAGGGGACCCATTTTGGGCCATTTTCCAATGCTTTAAGGGAGTGAACAACTCATTGTTCTCTTTATTTAGTTGCCCGTCATAAAAAATCAGCGAGCTTTTTTTCATCCTATCGTCCATAATTTTCACCCCCCCAGGCCATTTTGGCCATCCAGGAAGCTAAGGGAGGACAACACCCAGGGTGGGTGGTCCTGAGAAAGACTTCTTGTAAGTCTTTTCCCTCTCCTTTTTCCCCTTCATTACTGCCTCAGGCGAAGGACCACCTGGGGTGCGGGTAGTATCTACCTCGTGCCAAGCTATAAAAGAAGCTTAACCAGCTCCACAACTGGATAGGTCGGATCTGTCCCAATAGACATATTTTTCTTATAACACTATTCAATAAGGAAATAATATGAAACTGTAAAATGTAGCGGAAACAAGCTTGCTAGAATGGTGGTGGCTTATCTCTAAGAAGAGATGTGATTGTTGCGCTCATTCACAAGAAGATGATTACAATCAGGCTCTGAAGGAATTTTTTACAATAAACAGGAATGTCAAAAACCCTAGACATCCAAAAAAACTAACCCTAGGAGATGAAGCACCAAAAGTTATGTGGGCCTCGTTTGGGTAAGTTAGTACATCAAATTCCCGAGGTTGTAAATTTTGCATAAGATCTTGATTTTAGGTGCATGATAGCCCGTTGGAAAGGCCTATATGAGGAATAGAAATTTTGATTCTATCTATCAAAGGTCATTTTGACTATGGCAAGCCCTAAAAAATGTTGTTTAGGGCCTCAAAACATCCCCACCTGAAAACTAGGGAAAAAACTGCCAAACTGGAAAACTACCAAAATGAGCCAGTTGGAATAGGTGGAAGGCCACTAGAATCCATATGGATCAATCCTACCCCCTTAGGAATAAATGGTCTCCATTTCATTAAGTTCCCCCATCATATGAGGAAATTTCTGCTGAATTTGGCCCCAGGTGAGCCACTTTCTTTGGTGCAGGAGCTACCCTGCTTTGACAACTCGATAAAGCTAGATAATTTGATGGTGATTTCCCTTGATATGTTTGTCCACAATATGATCACTGGATTCCTATTGTATGTATTCAGGATTGATATCTATTGGTGTCAGTTGTTTTTCTATCTCTGAGGTGTCCAATAATGGTGGGAAACAGGGTCAAAGGATATCCACTTTGAACACTGGGTGCAAGCCAAGGAAAGGAGGAATGTTGAGCTCGAAAGCATTATCACCCATAAAATTGGTGATGGTGTATGACCCACAATGGAGTGGGATAAGCTTCCGATAACGTCATGTAAGGATCTCTTTCTGAAAGTGAAACCAAACTTTGTCGCCCACCTGAAACTTATGTGGCACACGATGTTGATCATGGAACTGCTTGTACTTGTCATTGGACTTATGTAGGATATCCTAAACCCATTGGCAGATGTGATGGATCTGCTCAATGAACCGAGTGGCATTGTCAACTTCAGTTGGAGCAGAAGATGAGTTAGTCGAGGTGACCGCAAGGGGTAGTGAAACATCTATGGGACCCAATGGTTTGAATCCCAACCCCACCTGAAATGGGTTGTGGTCAATTGAGCTATCAAGGGCTCGATTGTAGCTATGTTGCACAAAGGGGAGACTCTCATCCCATGTGTGAGGGTTGA
Organism: Picea mariana; assembly: GCA_032191745.1. Classification (NCBI taxonomy): domain Eukaryota; kingdom Viridiplantae; phylum Streptophyta; class Pinopsida; order Pinales; family Pinaceae; genus Picea; species Picea mariana. The sequence goes on from JASDQU011029387.1 coordinate 2,961, forward strand.
TGGAATTATACATGCGCGGGATATGCATGATCATTCGATTCATGAACTCGGTTTGGCCATCTGTCTAGGGTGGAAGGCCATGGATTTGGTGAGCTTGGTGTCCAGTAGTGATTAGAGGCTTGACCAGAATCTGCTGATAAATCGACTATCCTGATCTGAGACAATGGTTTGTGGGATTCCAAAATGTACCTAGACTCATTCAAAGAAGATCTTGGAAGTGGCCTATGATGTTATTCTCTTCTTGTAGGAGGCCATAATCGCTATCTTATAAAAGCGATCCACAACCACAAAAACACAGTCATTGCCCATCTTGGTGGATGAGAGGGGTGTACAGGCCCTGTTTCTTAGTGGTCAGTTTGGAAATCATGCAAGCAGTGCAGGACCTGATATACTTGATGACCTCCTATCGACGTTTCGTCCAGTAGAAATGTTTTTGTAACATTGACACTATCTTTTCGACGTCGAAGTGTCCTCCCGCCCGACTATAGTGGGATTCCTAGATTAGCTTTGCTTGCTCACTTGATGGAATGAAGATATGTCCTAGACAGAACATCAACCTGTCTTGAAGATGGAAATTAGGGACAACTGCGTTTGCACCCAATATTTGGTAGGTGGTGGTGAAGTCCGAGTCTATCTCATAGAGTTGGGTCCATCCAAAGGTCTCGTGGTCGCAAGAGTCTAGCACTGTGGTGAGTTCCGTGACTGATGGTCTGTTGAGGCAATCAACAACGCATTTGGTTATTCCCATTTTATACTTGATGTTGAGGTGGAATTTATGCAAGTACGTGGAACAATTATGATGGAGGTCATTTTGCAATTTTCCTTATCTCTGCATGAACTGTAGTGACTTATGATTAGTGTGGATGACTGTCTCCTTCCCAAGAATGTATTGTCTCCACTGGCGGTAGGCTTGCACAATGGAGCACATTTATTTTTCTTAAGTAGGTTACTTACAGACAGAATCTGATAGTGTCTCACTATAATAAGCCATTGGGTGACCGTGCTGAGTGAGAAAGACGCCCACAAGATAGTTTGAAGCAACTGTCTCGATCTCAAAGGGATGTTGTAGGTCCGGTAGTGAAATTAATGGGGATGAGCACAAGCGTTTCTTCAAATAATTGAACACTTTTTGTTGGGACCGAACCCACACAAATGTTTCCTTACCACCACCCTTGGTTACTTGGCTGAGAGCCCATGCAATATGGAAGAATCCCAACACGAACCTGCGGTAGAAATTGGCAAGGCCCAAGAAGCTCTGAAGCTCAGTGAGTGTGGTTGGGGCTGGCCAATCATAGATTATTTGGATTTTGGATAGATCCACATGTACACCATGTTGATCAATGATGTAGCCCAGGTAATGAACCCTGTCCATGCCGAAGGATCATTTTTCCAAGTTGGCGTAGAGTTGGTGCTACCGCAGGATGTGTAGAACCTGTTGAATATGATTCAAGTGTTCTTCCCAAGTCTTTCTGTAAATGAGGATGTCATCCAGATACACCACTACAAAATTATTGGTGAATGGTCACAGGATATTGTCCATCATCCTCATGAAAGTGGTTGGATCATTTTTCAAACCAAAGGGCATGGCCAACCATTCAAAAAGACATTCCTTTGACTTTAAGGCAGTCTTCCATAAATTTGTTTTTTCTATTAGGACCTGGCGGTAGCCAGACTTTAGATCAATCTTACAAAAGTATTTTTCCCCCATGATATTATCAAGTAGGTCATCGACTCGAGGAATCAAGTATCGGTTTCTGACTATGATTTTATTCAAAGACCGATAATCAATGAAAATTCACCATGTTACAGCTTTATTCTATACTAGGATGATTGGGCTCTCGCAAGGTGATGATATGGGATAGATATTCCCCTTGTGGAGAAATTCTTGGATCTTCCACTTGATCTCCTCATTCTCTAACAGAGAGTGGAGGTAGAATGGCCCATTGAGAAGCAGTGCGTCAGGGGTTAGATCAATGGGGTTCTTGACCTGATAATGTAGAGGTAACCCGATAGGTGAGGAGAAGATATATGAGTATTCTTCCTTGACCTTATCCACTTGATTCTGCTGTGTGGAGAGGTCGACCACGGAGACCCTGGATGTGGTTATGATATTTTTCTCATTCTGAGAGTGAATAACGAAGAAGACAAACTTCCTGTCTGAGAGATGACCTTTCTGCATTTCTTGGCATAGATCAAGGAAATAACACTTGGTGGGACTACCTCGAGTGTCCTGTACAATTTATAGTTCAAAGTAATAATAACACTGTGAGGCCTAGAATCATATACAACATGAAATTTTCATAAATACCGTTGGCCCAAAATAAAATTACAAACTTCCAGAGGGGAAACATCACACAATACCTCGTCTTTTAATGGCTTGATGTCGTATGACAGGAGGCACTTTTGGCTGACACAGATGTCTCTTCCTTGGTGGAGCCATCCGATGGTGTAGGGTTGCAAGTGTGGCATTATTGGCAGGGAGATTCTCTTGACAACCTCTACTAAGATGAGGTTCTTGTGGCTACCGCTATCAATGATGAAGTGCAGCGGGGTACCGTTCACCCACATCTATGAATGAAAAAGGAACTCTCCTTCCTTTGGCTCGTCTGGTTAATCAAACGCAAGCTTGGTGGTAGAAATGGTAGCACTAGGTTTTTCATCTATGATCTATCTCCCCCTTTATGGTTCTAACTCAGAGTCTGAACCCACATCTGATTCATAGGATTTCACCTTAGCCACCAGCGACTGCTTCGAGTGGAAATCAATAGTGTTATTCTAGGGGCTCTTATGGAAGTTGCACCACTTCCTGGTATCTTTCTTTGTCTTTTTGGTGTCCTTCTTTCCTTGTGACCTGGACTGGCTGTCCTAAGGTTTTCCATATTTTCTCTGTCCTTTGTTCTATGGGTTGGGGCCACCCTTTCCTAGATTTTGCTGTAAGGGGTTCCCATGCCCAAATTTTCATGTCTTTTGTTTGAGCTTTTGCTCGATTTTGACAACATATCGGTAGGCCACGCCCAAGGATGAGATGTATAGAAACTACATTTATGCATGGATGTATCTATGCATACCCCCACGATACTTGAGCACCAGATGTCACTTAGAATATTTGATACCCATCTTGGTGCGCAAGGTGTGAAATATAGTTTTGAACTCGGGCACCACTTGGTCTCTTTCCAGCCACAACATGGTCCATTTTGTGTACAGGTCGTCATAACTTCCAACACGGTAGTATTGTTCCTTAATAGCATCCCTGAAGGACTTCCAAGTGACTGGGACTGTAAATAATGAGGGTTCCTCTATTTCCTTTTTCTCACAAAAAGTTTCACACAAATTGTTGACATGGGGGACAACTTTGAGGAGCACAAAAGTAATATTTTGTATATTCGAGAAGTTACACACATAGAAAATTCAACCATTTTTCTACCATATATGTGTCTATATGACCTTAAAATATAGTAATATCAAATTTTATTTGTACCTTGAAGGGGGCGGTGCCTTCGTTTGAGGAATATGCATCACATGTTGGTAGTCGCCGAAGGATTTTCACAAAACTATCCATCATCTCATTTCTCTGTTGCGTGAGATATTCCTTGAGAAAAAATTTGAAGGGATCTCTTGTCCCATCATATTTCTTTTATTCTTCCATGAGAGGTCATTTGGGGGTGCGAGAGATGTTTTCCTCAAGATAAACAAGCTTGAGACCCAATTCTTTGTACCCTGACCTCGTTGGGGACATGCATTAAGAACGATAAGGAGAAGACCGCCCTGATACCACTGATCCTGAATATATTTTCGAAATGAAATGAATAAAAATTATTATCAAATTATTCTTAACGCAGAATAACATATATACAATAAAAATGATTTCTAGTCAATAAGGAAATAAGATGAAACTGTAAAATGCCGCGGACACAAGCTTGCTAGAATGGTGGCGGCTACACTCATTCATAAGAATATGATTACAATGAGGCTCTGAAGGATTTTTTACAATAAATAGGAATTTCAAAAACCCTATACATCCAAAAAACCTAACCCTAGGAGATGAAGCGCCAAAATTCATGTGGGCCCCGTTTGGGTAAGTTAGTACATCCATTTCTCGGGATCGTAATTTTTGCATACGATGTACGTTTTAGGTGCACGATAGCTCGTTGGAAAGGTCTATCCAAGAAATACACATTTTTGTTTTCTATTAAAGGCCATTCTGATTGTGGCGATCCCTAAAAGAGGTTGTTTAGGGCTCAAAATGGCCCTGCAAGTCAGGGACCTTAAAACTAGGGAAAAACTGTGAAACTGGAAAACTACCAAAATGAACCAGTTGGAATAGGTGGAAGGCCACCGACATCCATATGGATCACTATATTTGGTTTTCGTTAACACAGTTCAACAATTACAACATTATATATTTCTTTAAAAAAATATTGTGGTTGTCGATGTCAATCCATTTCAATACGTCCTTACAAGGCGTATCATAGGGGGGAAATTAAATAAATAGATTGTCATTTTACAAGAATTTTATCTCGATTTCTCTTCTGTGAAGTCCAAGAAATCATTAGTTTTTGCAGAGTTAATATACGAATTCCCTCAGTTATATGAGGATATTATTCATTTTGATTCATTTGTAGATGAACACATTTTCCTTGTCTGGTCGTCGGACCCCTGGTATGGAGATATAGTTTTCTATCTTCAAACTTTAAAGTTTCCTCATCATCTCTCACGAAATGATTGACGATGTATACAATACCAAGCTAAGAACTACCTTATCTTCGACGTCACTCTGTATCGCCGAGGAGTAGACAATATCTTGCCTCATTGTTTGACTCATGAAGAAGCTGAGTTTGTTCTAAATGACTGCCACAATGGGGCTTGTGGTGGTCATCTATTCGAGCTTGCGACAACCCAAAAAAATTTGCGAGACAGTTATTTTTGGCTGTCTGTTTTTAAATATTGCATCGAAGTGGTTAATAAGTGTCACCCCTTCTAGGTTTTCAATCGAAATATGTGCTCACATCCATCCCCTCTCCATCCAATCATTACCATTGGTCCCTTCACCAAGTGGGGGGCGGATTTTTTGGATTGCAACCCAACTTCGGCTAGGGGGCATCAACACATTATCGTGGTTGTATATTAATTTACTAAGTGGGATTAGGCCACGCCTAGAGTTAAATATGATGGTAAGACTGATTCTTTCTTCATGTTCAATCAAATTATATCCAGGTTCAGAATCTCGAGTGAGATTGTCATTGATCATGGCAGTCACTTTCAGAATGAAATAATGAAAGAATTAACATCAGAAATGGGGCTTAGACATGGTAATTATTCCCCTTACTACCCCCAGGAAAATGGACAAGTAGAGGCTGTGAAAAAGTCTCTCAAGACCATTTTGGAGAAAACTGTCAACTAGAGAAAATCTGAATGGCATATCATGCTTTATCTATCACTTTGGGAATACCGAACCTCGGTTAAGACTTCCACCGGTTTTTCTCCTTTCCAATTATTTCACGGTGTGGAGTCGATCTTACCTATTTAATGTGAAATACCTTCTCTTATATTGGTATTTGCGCTCTGACTTGAGACTTTCGATCTCGAAAAATGCCTCATGCACCTAGAGAGTCTAGATGAACAGCGTCGAGATGCCTCCATGGATACAAAAGAGAATAAAAGATGTGTCAAGGTCTAATATGATAAGTCTGCCTTTCCTCAGAATTATGTTGAGGGTGACTTGGTCCTTCTATACAACCAATCCAAATAACCATTGGGGGAATTCAAGTTCAAACCCATGTGGTACGGTCCCTATATCGTCTGACGTGTCTTAGAAAAAGGAGCCTATGAATTAGAACATTATTAAGGGAACATGATGGCTGAGCCCAAGAATGGGCTCTATTTGAAAATATATCACGCTTGAGCCCCAATATTGGGCGTAAATATTTGTATACTAATGTATTTTAGTGTATAATCTTTTCCTCTTTTTTATCTTCATCTTTCAGATCGAGTTTTCCCTTGGTTGGCAAATGTCAATGGAGTCTTCGGTCTACTTAGGATTCATAGACAGGGCCAGTCATCATACACGAAACTTGGCTTCCTCCGCTTGGGTTGTTTACTCACCCAAGGGTCTACTGGTGTCTTCAAGTGGCGTTTTCCTAGGACCATTCACGAATAATGTGGTCGAATATAGCATTGTTATAGAAATTTTACGCGATGCCATTTCACATGGTATTCACTCTTTAGAAGTTTTCCTAGACTCCCAGTTAGTAGTATGTCATTTGAACAACAATTATCATGTGTAAGACCCTACTCTACTCTGACGATTCTTACGGGTATGAATTTTTGAACGACAGTTTGATTTTATTACTTATCATCACATACCTAGAAGTTCTAATTATGTATCTAATGCATATGCTAATTTTGTTTTAGATTGGAATTTGTCACATAACTAAAGCAAAGAAAACACTCTCATCAATGTACAGATTGTAATATAAGTAAATCCGAAGATCAATGTTTTTATATATTTCATCTCTCCAAAACATATGATGTTATAGTACAAAATTGGGGCTCACACCCTTAAAATACATATACGATCGATCATACAGTAATCATGACATCTACACCTGCGCCACTGGATGTGTTTCATGAAAGAATACTATGGAGTTTATAAGATGCCAAAAGAGTCGTACCCAAGAACGGGGCACACCTACGACCTGTCGTCGCATCGCCTCTGACAGATCCTTTACCTAAACCATGGCAATCCTCTGTGTCAAACGAGACAGGTTTCCCTGCACATTTTGAAGCACTCTATCTGCATCCCCTCTCACTGGCTCATCCCCCCGGTGCCTCAATTGATGTCGTGGAAGTCCATATGACCATCATGGACCCACGTCTGCATCACAAAAATGTTTACTTAGTACTTGACATCATCCAAAAATATTTTTGTTTTCTTATACAAAAATACAAAAAAAAAAATGAAATATTCAAAAACATTTGGCATACCTATGTCTCTGTAGGAGAAACCTGGTGGTAACGGCATGTCCGGATCTCCTCTGAAGTCAATCCCTGCATAAGGTTATTCCTCTAGATCCATCACCTGCTGAATCCACTAGAAGAAAAAATCATCATTGTAGGGTGTTGGCACCCTACCCCCCACTTCCGCCTCATCACCTTGGTCCATCGTGTCATGGATAGATCATGAGGTCCATGTGGAACAATATCAAGTCTTGGTCCCAAGCCCGGAACCCGCTCGAAGAAAACACTGCACAATATAGATGTGAACCCAAAGTTCCTCTTTCTACCTAATTTGCAGTCTCTCAACTGGCTCTTCATATTGGCCAGCAGTGAGGTGCACCAGTCGTAAACCGTAAGCTATAGGTAAGCATGTTGACCTATACCTAGAGGGACTCCTAATGAGTCTGGTTTAAGTTCTTTTCCGATTCTCTCAAAAAGGAAAAATATTTTCGAGTGAACTTGTCTCTTTCACACTCATAAATTAGATTTGAAAGGACGTCTATTTGGTGTAAGTTTACCCCTTTTTCAAACCAGGTAGATTAAGATTACGAAAAAGGACATTTTTTGGAGTTAATTTGTAATTGCATCTCATTCTCTTGCTTGTAGTATCAAGAATATTGTTGGTTATTGCTTTCGCATTATAAGCCTATCACCTCATCAATTTGCATTAATAGCCAAGGAGAGCCTTATTTATATCCTTTGCAGCTTGACACTTTATACCCAAGAGGAAACATTCCCCCGAGTGTCCATCTCCCGCATGCACCTCCTTGCACTGAGCATAGGTATGTTCCACCACTGGAACTATTTTCTTTCTTGTGACACTCATTTCCTCCTCTGTATCATAACATTCATTTGACTATGAAAAAACAAAATACACAGGTGGGAAAAGAATATTATCTTATATTGGAAGCAGTCGTGTCACCTTTGAACAGATCACAAAACTTTTGAGTCCACGTGTCATAATTTTTTTGGGTTTAGCATGACCTTAGGAAGCTGAGCTCATTACTTAGAGTTTAATCCCCCGACTAGTTACTCTTCTAGTACCTATGGAAAGTTTGATTGGTGCCTCCTACATCAAAAAGTTTCATCATTGATTCTATGCTACTAGAGTCTTTCATATGTCTCATTCTCTTGTTCAAAGGATGTCTATCAATCTGTGTCGGCCATTCCTTAGAACTCTTGACTTTGCATGTTGGACATACCCTCAGTATGTATTAGAGCTACATGAATTTGTAGTCCTATTGTTCACCCTAGTTGTACTTTCATCATTGGTAGGTAACCTTGAACACAAAAATCGGCATTTCATCATTGGTCGCTGAATGGGGGGTTTCCCTTGTGTTCGAAAACAAGAAATATATTCACACATTGGAATTCATGCAATGTCCTGGATGTCATTTTCCTTATTGGTGGTTTCCTCTCCTTTGTCAACATTTTTCCTTATTGGCTTCTATTTAGAGGGTATTTTTCGTGTACCGCTTGCATTTGTCACACACGAAAGATGCACAGGGTCGTTGGTTCATGAACATGTTCTTCGTCTAATTTCCTCCAAATCATCAAGCTCATGATTTTTAGCTCATGATGAATGATGAGAGATGCCTCAATGCTCTCATTTCAGCGAGTCTCCTTCCATCGACTTCAACACATCTATTCTGGAAACGAGACCTAGATTCATATGAGTGCCTAGAGGCTTGCAATCATTAGTGGCAGGTTCTCTCACCATTGACAATTGAGAATACATCAATGTCTCCTAATCGATGGATTCTTCAAATGTTCGACCTCGAAACCTTTATTCACACTTGTAAGAATGTACTTGGTGGCTTGATACCTACTTTCATTATCGGTAGGATGTCTCACGTTTGTTAATGGTATACGTTAATGTACGGTAATCAAACAAAGTCTCATTATGTTCGACCTCAACACCTTTGTTCAAATGATGTAGACATGCACCTTTGGCAGATCATGTAGAATACTTGAAGAAATCAGTTCATAGTCGCAACTTTCTTGAGTTGTTTCTATCTTTCATTGGACCAGTACCTATGTGAATTTAGTGATCATGGGAGATTAGATTGTACTCCATTGTATAGAGATATCTTCAGATTAATTTTGAGACTGGTTTTACCGGGCCTTGTTCGTGACTATGAAATCCTTTGGCATATAGCCACCTTTGTATTTCCTATTCATGTCCATGAACAACTGTTTGGTATATTTTCACATGGATCAGCAATGTAATTCAAATTGGCAGCCATGTGCGCAAAGTCAGTACATATTATAATATTCACATGAGAAACTAGTTCTTCCAGCTAAGTCTCCATTACTCCACTTCTGGGTATTATAATTTATTTTGGCCATCGCAGATACTTCTCTGACCTCACACATTAGGGGGCATCTGTTATAGTAAGATTTACCTCACCCTATGCAAATTTTCTCAGAAGACCTTTTTCCATTTCCCTATGCAGACTTTAAGTCACTTTTTGCAAATCCCAGAGCTAAAAAAAATATTTTCCACATATACGTGCCCTAACTATTATACAACATGTGTATATGTAGGTTTCACCATTACAACCTGTGTACATCAGGTTTTGTGCCCAAAATTAAAAAAAATAGTGTCGGGTTTCAATGTCACGTCACTCGATCCATGATCCGTGACCTTCCATATACTGGAAACATTCTGACTCGGCCCTTCAGTTCCATTTGAAGGCTATAAATAAGCCATATCCAAGATATGGAAAAGAGGAGAAGAATTCAACTTTGAGAGAAAAGTTACTCTAGAGAAATCATTCATTTCATATTGAGTCTGAATCCATTTGTCCTTTTAAGTCTGAACACATTGTTCATCTCCCAATCTCTTCCCTACTTGATTAAGAACCTCATTGTCTCTCTTATATGAGCTTGCCTTTGGTGGAGGATTGAAGTGGTGGAGGCCCAACTGGAAGGGACTTAGTTTCTCAGTTCCGAACCGTTTTGACATAGAATTTTGTAATTCATTCACTTCTACTGATTACATTTGAATAGAAATACTCTTTTCTCATCCAATTAATGTCTAGCAAATATTTGAATTGTTATTCCATGGGAATATTTGTTATGAATATTGATGGATTATGCTATTGAATGTGCTAACTTTATATATTATCACCATATGCTTTCTTTTCTTGGTTTTTGAGGAAAAGTTGCAGGTGCATTACTTTGAGTCAAGTGCTCAACGGTGGAATTCATCAAACGAATGGATGAGGTAGGCTCTTTATCTTGTCATCTTAGCATATTTTCTTATATAGCATACTTGAGATTAGATTTTATTTTTTTAGTCATTTACTTCTATTGTGGCTTACCCCATGCCATAGAGAGATTTTCCTCGTAAAAGGGGTTAAGGAGGTTAGGTCCCTAACACACAATGTCCATACTTGTCACATTAGTAACATAAAACAACCTATATTGAGGCTTGTTATGTAACTTTTTCTAGATAAGTCTATGTATATTTATTCCCTTCCTTGTTCAATGATTTAACTATAATTTAAGTATGAGTGCTTGATATAAATATTATTTATAAATCTATTCAAACATTCTTCTTTGAGTACAATAACATCCCACCAAGTTCATCTAGTGTTATATTAGCTACCTTGCTACTAGAATTCAAAGTTGTCACAAAATCCTTGAACATCTTTACCAACCCATTGATTGTTAGCACCGTAAAGCCTTAACCATACATTTTTATCAACAACTATTTCAATTTGATCTTGCATGTTATAAATATGTGTCACATAATTAATCACACATTCACCATCAAGTACAGAATTTTATCCCTATTAGATTTCTCATACATATTCTATGAAGTAATATATATCTTATATGAACTACTTAGACTTTGTATTTGATGAACAATGTAATCTACCATAATAAATTTTATATTATGTATATTCACCATGTGCTTCACTTTACTAATTTTGCAACATCAACGAGAGTTATCTCCTTTCCCTTCATGAGTCTGTACAATTTTTTCTTTATTCATAAGTTATGCATTGTAAACTTATACATTTGATTATTCTTCCCATTAAGCTTCATTTCAAGTATAAGGATTCTTGAAGAAGAATCTAACCCGTTTTCATTCAACAATTTTAAGAATTTATGTTTTAATACAAAACTAAAACGATCCAAAAACATGGTATTCACAAATAACAAGCATGGTTTTGAATAATTTTATTAGGTTGCAATCTTTGAAACAACCACCAAGGAGCCAATCAAACCTTCTCTACAATTCCAAATTTCCAACAAATTCACTTCTTTGTTTGAGACAAGTAACCATGCTCTAATAAAAGAGAAATTCAAATATCCATAATTGGGGAAACTTGTTCCGATATAAAATTGACATCGGAAAAAACAAACATGGCTCTAAACAATGCTACAGACTTTTAGGATCAAAACAACTTCTACTCAGATCTCATGTTGGAAAGGGGGGAACACACCTAATGATTTATATAAGTAAAACAACATTTCATGGGAAAAGGAATACAATGTGATGCAAGAGAATTTTTTCCTCCTAAATCAACCTTGTTGATTAGGTCTTAGGGGTCTTTGAATTTACTAAGGGAGTGGGTTCCCTAACTTTAAATTATTGTATTTTCTATGTATTCTACAAAGTCCACATAAGTTAGGATTGGATTTGAATTGAGATTGATAATATTTAGTCGAATCTTCCTTGTTAAACAGATATCAAGAGTTTGTGATAATTAGAGAGATGTTAGAGTGAGGTGTAGATCTCTTGAGGTTTTTGTTGATCCGAGGGATCCCAGGGATTAGTTGAGTGTGAAGTTTTGGTATATGAACCAAATTCAGTTATCAAAATCCTTTGGGTATGAATATGTAATCCTATAGGCATTGGGAGAGATGAGTGTTAGCCATAGAGAGGATAAAGATTTGTGAGTGTAAGAGGCTAAGTGTGGCCAAACGCCAAAGATAGGCCAATCAAATGTAAATCAGGCTAGGAAGGTCGAAGGCCTTGTGCAAATTGTGTACAAAGATTCATTAATATAATTCGTTGTGTTTGTTGGTCCTCTATTTCAATGTGGAGAATTGATATCCCTTTCATTATATTTGTTTCCCTGTGTAGGATATTAAAGTGCAGATCAAACTCTTACATAATTGTTTTGCAATTTTCAAGGTTAAATTGGGTTAAAACCCTCAATTCACCATAGGAAGGATTGACGAAATTGATTTGAGGCAAGTTGAAATCAAATTAGCAATTGAATTTGTGAAGGAGAGATATCGAGGATTGGAGTTAGTATGAACTTCGTGGAAGAACACAAGATTGTGGAATTCGTGAGATGAACGAGATGAAGCTACATAACACTTAGACTGCAGAGGAAAGAATCAAGGTAAATTCGAAGGGTTTGTAACCTTCACAAAAGTCACAAAATTGCAGAGGAGAGAAGATTAAATATTAATCGTTAACTATTTAAGAACAATGTCTGAGATCGAGCCACTAGACTAGGTCAAAGTCTCTTAGACAAGAAATGTAGTGGAAATAAGGTTTAATCCTGACTCTTAATCATTCTAGATTGACGATGGATATCCCTTGGATCATTGGATTTATATTGTTGAGAGTTTTCTCGTCGTGACTTTGTTGGATCGGGACTACGAATCCTTTTTAGTTCCAATGACGATAAAATTTGAGAGATCAACGGTTGAGGCTTAACTACAAGGAGAAATTAACGAGGTAGATTGATCCATCAGATCAAAGGTGTGAATGAAGGAGTTTATCACATGGTAAGTAATGATTAGATCAAGAGAACTCTTTTCCATATTGACAATCGAGATCGATAGTGGATCCTGTTGTATCATAAGGGAGTTGCATCGTCGAGGGGATTTACTACATCAGGACACAATCTTCACAGGATCTCCAACGAAGAAACCTAGTTTTTATCATAGAAAAATTATGTTCTCTTAGTGATATCCAATGATGACGATAAAGGTAAATTAATTCAATAATGTATGCAATAATAAGATCAATAGTTTGGGAAGAAGGCTTGTCACAACATTTTATTGGAGTGGAATTATCATAGTGGGTCCAATTTCATTGGATCCCCACACATCGTCAGGATAAGTTAACTTGGGAATGCATCGAAACTCCAAGTTCGATGATGATTCTTAAACACCTGGTTCGAGCTTGTGGTATTATGGAAGGTGAAGCACCCACACCCTAGAATCTAGTTCATCATCGGGGTAGTGTAATTTTGTGCACGATGACATTTCGATAAAGGAAGGGCCGACAATGATTCCCTAGCGGCCTTTTATGGAATATGGTCATATGGAGAGCTAAGTGCTCATATTTTAGTGACAATTCATGTTGTAACATAGGTTAAATTCTAGAAAAAAATTCAAATTTTAGCAAAAATTCAAGGTTTTAGTATGTATATTTTTGAATTTTAATTTTCTTAGTAGTTATAGATTTAATTTTTTTATTTTAATTAGTCGTGTTTAAACTTTACTTTATTCTAGTTAGCATAACTTTGTGCATTTAGATTAGTGTTAATTTTTATTTAGGTTTTATTTTATGTTTGGATAGGTAATATAGTCATATATTAAATAAACTATAGTATATTATATTAACTTTGTATATATATTAGTTGTAAACAAACCTTATAGTGTGAATAGTATATATTAACTAGAAGTAATTATATAGTCATATTATATTATTATAGTTTTTACTTTATTAAAAAGGTTACTAATAAAGATTGTTTTTATTGTAGGATCGGATCAGACGTAGCCTCAAATCGACAATCATAGTCTATTTTGCTTTTCAACTTGCATGTTGGTTAGTAGACGGGAGCAGATTCAAAACGTTTATAGGATACATTCGTACGAGCCACATGTCAACATGAAGTTTTATCACATTTCTCCTTGGGGCCATTTCAAATCCGCTCTATCAAATGCGAAAACAAATAAGCTCCTGCCACGCATCCAAGGTAAACAATAAAAGGTAAAAACGTTTTGTTTATTGTTATTTTTACAACTTTGAAGGTTAAGCGCTCCCGAATGTAGCTTCGTCGAATATTTAAGCTCTATTTCATGACATCATTTGAACCAGTAATTCTTTGAATCCTTATCTCAGTTTTTATCCTAATTTAGTGTGGATTCAGAACAAACTAGCCAGTCAAGCAATAATAAATCCCTAATTAGTGTAGAAGACAAAGGATTGCTCGACAATTATAAAGATTCTCCTTTGACCTTCTGTAACTTCATACAGATTCTCTATAGAACTTTAGAAATTTCATTGATCATTACCATGTCTGGGAGTCTAACATGGCCAAATTTTTCATTCCCCAAGTTTATAATTTCCTCGAATGTGTTTCCTGGTGTGTTGCTTCCTATACCTCGAGTAAAACAACTATTGTTAGTAAATATGGTTATGTGCTTTGTATTATTGATTCACAGTCAATCCTTGACATCCTAAACTTATCTACAAATCCATATATTGAACAGTTAAAAATAACAAAATTTAGCAATCAATATTTAACTCTCAATTCATAGGATAAGATTACTTTGTTGCAAGAATAATTATGCAGAGATTTGAGTCCACCATCAAATGACATCAACATTCGTAGTGATCGTTTTCCCCAAATATCCAGACATATAATTTCCATGACAACCTCCATCCTAGGATGTGATAGTATTAGTGATGAAACCATTGATTCATATATTCTTGGTATTATGGATTCAATTTTCCCTACTACCCTTAAGCCATTAACCAAGTTTTATTATGCCAAATTCTTAGCCAATAACATACTTATTCAACTGATGGAATTCAATAATACCCATTAATTTATATATCAGTTATATTTGGTTCACTTATTCCTATATTCTCAGTCTTTAAAATTTCAACACTTGCAACTGTAGATAGAGGATGGAATGGGTAACCCAAACTCAATCATTCACTGGAATTCAATCACTTGGAAGAAAGTACAGGATACTCAGTTTTATGACTTTGCAAATCTGTTCATGTCTCAATCCTATGAAATCACCTATTGCCAATCCCCTCCTAGTAGTTTCCCAGAAATTCATAGAATGTTGCAATTAAGCCAAGATAGGAGAAAAGGTGATTGGTTTTTATCTAAAAATCATATTGTGATCAAGCTATATGGATCTGAAGTACAACCTTATCTACTTCCTAGGTTTCGTGCCTTGAGAATATTCTCATTAGAATTTATTAGACATTGTTTAAATTATGATCATGTTAATTTCTTGACTAACAAGAAGAAAACTTGTTTCAAATTGAAGAAAGAAGTAGGCCCTTTTATTTTCAAAGATAATTCAGCATTGTAGGAAGCAAAGAAACGTCTAAAGGAAATGGGTCTTGATCTTACAGAATCTTGGAATTATGATCCTTACAGTGTAATTATAGCTAAAAGGAAGAAGTATAGTCTACTTCCCTATCCACATCAATCAAGGCCATATATTGAGAAGCTAGTGTTGTAGGGATTTTATACCCTACAGGAGTTGATCTCCCTTAGGATCTTCCTATACCTAATACAAGAACAAATATATGAGAAAAGGGTGCTTCTAAATTTGATAATATGTCATGATCTAAAAATATATCAATTCTCTACCAATGAACAAACAAACTTATATGAACAATCGTTTAGAGGGAAACATCCAACACATCTTATATTAATCAAGTAAGAAATATTACAACTTGCAGGTGTAAACTGAAGAGATATATTTCCTCCAAGCTCTTTCCCACGCCTTGACACCAAAACGCCAGACTAACTTTTCTATTTCTTTCTCCTCTTTCCCATGGAAATGGATTGGTTCTTATAGGGATTTAGAGATAAGGCCATATGATTAATGGGATAAGATATTGTGTCTCATGTTGGAAGCTTTATCGAGACTAAACCCCAAGAAATCAGAGAGAGTTCTCATCCATTGAAACCAAATCCAAAAAAAGGAGATTCTAGGCTCATTCACAACCTAAGTACATAGATAGAGTGACCCGGTCGTGACTTGGAAGTCTAGAAAGGGAGACCAGCCCCTTCGATTATGGGCTTTAGAAATGACAAGGGAAACTGAATGGATATTAGACTAGAAAATCGATGGGAAGATGATGATAAATGAGTGAATTAGGTAGGTTACCTATAAGAGATGATATCTCAGTGTTTAGGGGGTTAATAGTGCTATAACAGCTAGAAAACCTTGAAAAGTGGGAGGATGTGCAGAGGATATTGCAGGAACATCAACAACAAGTTCCAACACAAGAAGTTAAACAAGTATCACAATAGACTTACATTCTAGTTACATCATCACCTTTACATTTCAAAAGACATATAGAAGGAATATGTCAAGGTCAACAGAATCAGTGATAGATTCAGAATATAGTTCTGCAAAGAAACTGAAAATAGTAGGATTAACAAAAGAAGAAGATCCATACCTATAGCCTGAAGCAGAGTCTTCCTAAACAGGGAAACCAACGATCATTGAGGTGGTGTCAACAATCAAAGAAAACTTATCTATCCATTCTGATGTTCAACCTATGAAAATTGATAGTGAACCTTTCAAGAGGTTTATGCAAATTAAAGAGAAAGGGATAGAAATAAAGCAAGATGATTTTTACCAACTGTATGACCCTGAAACTTCACATACCAGAATGCTTTCTATTATGGGTTTTGAAAAGGGGGAATTAAATATAGTGGTGTTGGAGACCAGGGAAAATAAAAGGATGAATATCAATTTTGATCTGAATTCTCTACATCACATTGATAAAATGGACTTGCATAGGTAGAGAGGGGAAATGGCTAATAGATATATCATAACAACTACTTTAGGAATGAATAAATTGCACGTCATGAAGAATAAGCTTACCAATCATCTCAAGTATGAAAAATTAGCAAACAAAATCAAAATGAATAAGATTAAAGAGCTAGAATAGTGGGTGACAGACCTATGGGAAAATGCAAAGGATGTAACATTTGTACAAGATTTAATTTCCATGAGGGACAAATAAATTAAATTATTAAAGAAAAAAATCAAAATCCTTGGTGTAGATCATGTGCAAACAACTGAGTTACAAGCTATGCAACAGGAAAAAAATACATTGGTCGAGAAAATGGCCCAAATGAAAGACCAATTGGAAAAATATGAAAGACAAATTGAAATCTTAAAGGGAGGAAGTTCATCATCTCAACCAACATATTTTTCAGTTGAAGTATCCAAATACTTTTCAACCATTAACCAAAAAGGTGTTGAGATTGAAAAACTAAAGAAAATAATTGATACTTTATAAGATCAGGCCAAAGACAAAGATAACGTTATCAGTGAATATTAGAAGATAAAATCCAATTTAGTAGCAGAGATTGAAAAATTAAAGCACAAAAAGGCTGGTAAAGCTCATGTAATTGGAGCAAGACATCTGATCTTAGATCAGATTATAAAAAAAATAGGTAAAATATGGGAATTATTCAAAGTTGTAAATGAGGGAAAGACACTAATAGATGAAGCTGAAAAAGTTGTGAAACAAGCTTTTCTAGATTTTGGAAACAATCCTCATATAGTTGGCTGAATAATAAAATTCCTAAATATTCATTCTAGAGATGAACTGATAGAAAAACGAATTAATAATAAAACTTAGAAAATTATGGATATTGAAAGTATCTTTACCAAAAGGAATCTCATTCAAAAAACTCAAAATAAATGCATAATGTTTAGAAATAATGTAGATACTTTCAATAATAGATTTGACAAATTGGTAAATACGGGTTTACCAATTGTCTCAGGTGAAAAGGGTAAACTTATTCCTTTTGAAACATACATGCAACATATTTTCAACGTCGGAGGAGATGATAAGAAGTTTAAGAAAATATTAGATGTGTTAAGTGGGCAAACTATTATAGACATGTTGGTTGATGATTTTTATGTTTTATGTCAAGAGAAAGAGTTGTTTGTTGTTACTCCCACGTATGAAAAGTATACAGATTTGGATATTGCATTGATGAAAACGAAATCATTTCATTATCCATCAAATGAGACGTGGAAGCTCCTTCTTCGACTTATTAACGAATAGTTGGTTCCAATAGCTTCAACAAAGTCAACTAAAATTTAGGGAATCATTTTATTATTGAATGAATATCATCTTATTTTGTAATGGTTGATTTTATTGATGTAAGCTAAAGTATGGAAGATAGATTTTCCAACCAATTTTGGTTGTATAAATTTTTGTGTTAAAGAAGGAAATTCGATGTAATGGGGGATGTATTTTGGAACTAAAGACCTTTTGAAGTTTTAATAAAAATTAGTTTTGCAAGAAGTAAAGGATTCTTGGTTTTGATCTTTGGCATATGTGATATTTATCGGTAATTTGTTATTCCTGTTTTTCTTCCTTTCTTTCTTTCAAATGTATATGAGTTGATGGTTGTTGTAAATAAACCTAATCAGACTCCTCCTCCTCCTCCTAGGGTTTTTAATAAATTTGTAGCCAGATATGTACCATTAGTTTTACATGGTAATCTTAATGATTACGAGAAAAGTATCTTAAAATGTTACCAAAATTTAATGGTGAAATTGAGATTACTATTGTAGAAAACCTAGTAGACTTTGTTGAGTTTGAAGATAACTTTGGATTAGAACATGAGAATGTTTACATGAGATTGTTAGGGAAAACATTTGAAGGAGAAGTGAGAACTTGGTTTAAGGGACTCCAACCAAACACTCTTCATAATTGGAATGAATTGGAGGAAGTTTTTCTTAGACAATGGGGAGAGAAAAAAGATCACCTTACTATTTGACTAAGTTTGGAGCCTTGAAACATAAGAACAATGAGTAATTATATTAGTTTATCAAGAGATTCAATAAAACATATAACAAGATTCTAGTTGATGTAAAACCCTCCCAACCAGTTGAAAAAGTAACTTTTGCATGTGCTTTTGATCCATACTTTTTCTTTCTTTTAAGAGAAAGAAGATCAAGAACATTATCAAACATGCAAGAAGATGCCATATAAATTGAATCTAGTATGATTGCTTCAAGGAAAGTTAAAATAAAAAATGATTCAAGTGAAAAACATACCAATAAAATTAAAGAACAAGATGAAACATTAGGGTCATCAAACGATATTCAAGATACCAAAATCAAAGAAATGTTTAAGTTGATAAGATATTTATCCAACAAATTTGTAAGAATGGAAGTAGACAGAAGAAGGCCTGATGGAAACATAAATCATAATCAATTTAGGAGGGAATTTAATCCACCTCAAATGCGTCGAAGGGATAGAAATAATGACCAACCAATTCAACCACCTTTGAAAGATGAAAACTTGATAGAGAAAACCATTGATCAGTAATATGAAGATCAAGAGGAAGAATTGAATTTATGTCAAGAAGAATGTGAAAATCATTATTTCACTCACGAAGACTATGAAAAATCTTTAAATCCAATTTTCGATGAAATTAAAAATGAAATTCCTGAATTAAATTCTTCTCAATATAAGTTATTTTTGGATACTCTTCAAGCTGAAATACACAAAAAATATGACTTAAGACCAAGGAAGAATGAAAATAATTCTAATGAAAAAAATCAGCCCAAGAAAGTTTTAACAAATGATAAGTCTAAAGAAGCCTCTACTTCTAAACAAGTAATAGATCAATCTCAAAACAAACAAGCAGAATCTGAAAATAAGGAATCAAATAAACTTAGCAATTCATTTAATCTTGAATATGAGCTAAGTAAAATCAAAATCCCTATTCTTGTAATTGAATTAGAAAAATCATTTATATAAAAAACAGATTTCAAAGGTAATTGATCAGTAAATTCCAGCACAACAGTGGGACACAATAAATTTAGAATATGAACACCCTAGTGTGATGTTTGGTCCACACATTGACGATAAAGAATACACTGTAGCACCATTCTATAACACTCTGAATGCGCATCATCATTTTTTACATAATTTCATGCTTGATTTTGGAGCATCTCACAACCTAATTCCTAATGTAATCATGGATAAACTAGGACTATAAATAACTAGACCCTATCAAGACCTATATTCATTTGACTCTAGAAAATTTAAATGCTTAGGGATGATTAAAGATTTAGTTGTGAATCTAGCACAAATTCCAATCAAGAGTATAATGATGGATGTAGTAGTTGCTGATGTGCCCCAAAATTATGGCATGTTATTATCAATATCATGGGCAGGGAAATTAGGTGGATATTTAAAATTAGACATGAATTATGCCACCATCCTTGTTTTTAGAGGGAAATTCATGAGACTTTACAGAGAAACCAAACTGAAATACATAGTAAGTGACCCTAAAAATAAAAAAAAATATCCTATTTACTGTGAAGAATGAGATTTGGGATGTTGTACATTATTTGTAAATACTAAGACCAAATTGTGTACATCAGATGTAAATATGGTTTCGAGTGATGATTTTGAAACAAGAATGTTGAAATTGTTTTTTGATGGAGCATCTAATTGGGAAGGCTTTGGAGCAGTTATTATATTTGTTTCACCATCAGAAGACAAACTTATTCCATATTCTTTTTAGATTAGAGTTTGAAATAGATTCAACAAACAACGTGTGTGAATAAGAACCCTTAGTATTAGGACTAGAAATGCTAGAAAGTTAAAAGTTAAAAAATTGATTTCATATGGTGACGCTGAATTAGTAGTAAAAAAATTCAAAGGAATATACCAAGAAAAACATCCCAGGATGAGAGCATACATAAATCTTGTGTGGGATTGGATTGAAAAAATATTTTTGACATTTAATATTCATTCTATACCCAAATCATAAAATGAAAAAGTCGATTCTTTGTTGTTCAAGCTAGTACTTTCAGACCTCCAAAAGTATCACAACTTAAATATGAGGTGGAAATGAGGTACATACCCTCGATTCTAGATAATATAAAGCATTGGCAGGTTTTTGAAGATGATCAACGAATTAAATATTTTTTGTAGATGATAGATGAATTTTCAGTCACATGTATGGATCAAGATAATGAATGTGATCAAGAAGATTTTAAACTTGTGGACGATAATCTAAAGAATACGTCTGCACAACATAAAATTTTACAATTGAAAAATAATTATATTCCAAAAGGTTTAATCCCTCTTGAATTTTTTTTTTTATCAAAATGATGTTTCTAATAAATCTGTTGTTGGACCATGGTTGGATGAAGTGGAGGATTGTAAACTTGGTACTGAAAATGACCCAAAATTTGTGAAACTTTCAAAATATCTACCTAAGGAGCAAATATAGAGGTATGTAAAGTTATTTAAATAATTCATAGATGTTTTTTCTTGGAAATATGAGGATTTGAAGACATATGACACTAGTATTATTCAACATTGAATTCCTCTCAAGCGAGGAATCAATACTTTTAAGTAGAAACTAAGACAGGTAAATCCCATTCTTTTTCCCATAATTGAAAAAGAACTTAAAAACTATTAGATGTTGAAATCATCGTCACACTTAGATATTCAGTATGGGTAGAAAATTTAGTTCCAGTGAAAAAAAATAATGGAGACATCATATGGTGTGTTGATTTCATAAACCTGAATAGAGCATCTTTAAAAGATAATTACCCTTTACCAAAAATGGACCAAATTTTAGAAAGGGTGGTTGGATAAAATACAATGTCTATGATAGATGTATTTTCAGGATATAATCAAATTCCCATGGATCCATCTGATAAGGAATTAACTTCATTTACTACACCTTGGGGTACATTCATGTACAATAAAATTCCCTTTGGTATTATGAATGCTAGGGATACTTTCCAGGGAGCTATGGATTTAGATTTTGTTGGAGAAAGAGACAAATTTATGGTTATATATTTATATGAATTGACTATGTTTTCTCAAATAGATGATGAGCACTTAAAACATTTGAGACAAACTTTTGTTAAATGTAGAAAATATGGTCTTTCACTAAATCCTAAGAAATCACACTTTGCTATGTAGGAAGGAAAGCTATTGGGACACATTGTATCCAAGGAAGGAATAAAGATAGATCCACAACGAGTTGAAGCTATTCAAATGATCAGTCTACCCAAAAATAAAAAGGAAATCCAATCCTTTCTGGGTAAGATCAACTTTTTAAGAAGGCTTATCCCAAACTTTGAAGAAATTATATAAGATATAACAAAAATGCTTAAGAAGGATCAAATAGTCAAATGGAATTTAGAGGCAAGGGAATCATTTGAAAAAATAAATAAAGCATTAGGGGAATCTCCAGTATTAGTGAGTTCTAATCATGATAAAGAATTTATCATTTTCTCTTTTGCTTCTGAAAACACTATTGTTATTGTGTTATTGTAGAAAAATGAAGATAATTACGAACAACCTATTGCATTTTTCAACAAGATTATATGAGATACAGAGTTAAAGTATAATATTTTAGAAAAATAGGCGTATGTTATGGTAAAAGCCTTAAAATCCTCTAGGGAATATATTTTACATTAAAAAATCATTGCATATGTTCCTAATAGTTCTATTAAAGACATTTTAAGTCAGACCGATAGTGATGGGAGAAGAGGAAAATGGATTTCCAAAATACAGGAATATGACCTAATAATTAAACTAACTGAATTAATAAAAGGTCAAGGTCTAGAAAATATTTTGGCTGACTCCAACTATAAATTCCATGGGTTTAATCTCGTGTCATCATAAAATGGAGATACAACATTAGAGTCCGAGGAACTAAATACACAACAAGCTATTGATCAAAAATATATTGCCTCAGCTTGGTGCAGAGACATTGTAAGTTACGAACAAACATTGGGTTGTCCACCATATCTAATTCCATCTAAAGAAAGAACTCTAAAGCTGCCAGCTGTCAAATATTGCATCATGTATAACAATCTTTATTGGAAAGACCCTTTAGGCTTCCTATTAATATGTTTATTTGAAGATGATATTGAAAGTATCATAGATGAATTCCATAAAGGGATTTGTGGAGGACATCATGCATGGAGATCCACAACCTAAAAATTTTAGGGTGTGTTTATTACTGGACTAAATTTTTTTATGATGTTAATGCTAAAGTGAGAGCTTGTAGAGAATGTCAGATCGTTGTTAGAAAACATAAACTACCATCTTTTCCATTAGTACCTATTAAAAATGAAGCACCCTTTCAACAATGGGGTTTAAAATTCATAGGGAAGATTCATCCATCTTCCAATTCTCAACATAAATGGATATTGACCATAACAGATTACTTTACCAAATGGGTGGAAGCAATTCCAACTAGGTTTGCTACTGATTCTGTGGTGATTGATTTCTTAGAAAATAACATTTTGGCTAGATTCGGGTGCCCCGGAAAAATCAATACTAATAATGTTCAAGTTTTTATATCCATGGAAATGATTAATTTATGTCAAAAATATAATATTTTCCTTTGTCATTCAACTCCATATTATCCACAAGGCGATGGATTAGTTGAATGTTCTAATAAAATAATTATGAGAATTATCAATAAAATTTTAACTGATAATAAAAAGGCTTGGCATTCTCATTTGACGTATGATCTCTAGGAAAACATAATTAGTGCAAAGATATCTATAGGTATGTCTTCTTACCAATTGGTCTATAGCATTGATTCAATACTTCCTGTTAATTTTCCTTTGCTTGTAATGAAATTGTTTCAGGATGTAGGAGAGGATCCTAATAATTTAACAGGGAGGATAAATCATATTATTGAAGTACAAGAAAGGATAGAGTAGGTCAATGACATACTTCAAGAATATGATTAGGATCATATGAAGAATTGTTTTGACAGAAGTGTAAAAGAAAGTAGTTTTGAACCTGGTGATTTAGTGCTCATATGGGATGGTAGAAGAGAGGAACCATGAAAGCATGGAAAGATTGATCATAAGTGGTTTGGACCATATTATATTACAACGATTGTGGGAAGGAATTCATTTTCTCTTCAAAATCTTGGAGGAGAAGTATTAGAAATGCCTGTCAATTGGGAGTTTTCTTAAACATTTCCTTTCTTAGAAATGATTTGATTCATTTCGTTCATTGTAAATATCGGTGTGGTGTGGATTTACAAATTGGCATTTACTTTCTTTAGATTCAAAAACTCATTTAATGAGAAACAATTTGATTTAAGTCTTTGGGTGATTTTATTTTAGAAAATAATAAATTTCTTCAAACTAATGATTTGTTATAATTGAAGAAATTAAGTTAAGTTTGGATTTTGTTTTCTAGTTAATTTGAATAAAATTAGTGATAGTTATGTTACTAAATAATATAGTTTGAATTGAATAAATAAGATTCAGTCTTTCTTTCTTATTTAATCACATGAATCTTTATAGAAATAATAAACCTAGTCAAAAGAAGAAAATTAAGCATGCTACTTTGACAAGGTTGGTGAAAATTTTATTTATTTCTTTGTTTCAATTGAAAAAGTATGTTGAGAATAATCCTTATAAATTTAACCTYGATATTAGACTATAGYTGATGAGTTTTCTCAAGGTTAACCTTTAATCATAATAAAATTCAAAAAATGTAATTCACCTATAGGAGAAGGTATATTTAGAATTGAAAGAAAATTAATCATAGAGTATCCTTAAACATATAGACATATCTACTCTATTTAATATCTAAAAAAAATATCATCCCTTGTGTTTTCTAACACACTGATTTCCCCCACTTCAAATTATTAAAGTAAAAATTAATGCCAGATGGTGAAAGGAAATTCAAAATATTTATTGTGTGAGACAGTTGGCTTAGGTTGATGGACAATTGGTATGGATTGTTGGTTTACATTTAGCTCAACCATTGGATTGTGATATTGTATATTGATATCAACCCTTAGTGATTGATGTCAACCCTTGGAGAAAGTCCGGTAGCAAATTACGGTAGCACAAAGGTTTGGGTAATGGAACCAAGGTTGTTTCATGTATAATGGTATGAGTTTTAATATATTTGAAGGTAAGACTATTCTATATGGATAGTACATGTCATTCCATTTCCGTTGGTATGTGGAAAGTCACATAACTTCTCACAGTTAGAGAATTATGGCCATGAGAAGTTGGAGAACCCAAGTTTGGGTAATGGACCTAAGTTTGTTTGATGGATAATGGTATGTGTTTTGAAATATTTGTGGGAAATACTATTCTATAAGTATAGTACATTTCATTCCATTTTCATTAGTATGTGGAACGTCACATAACTCCTCATGGTTAGAGAGTTATGGCCATGTGAAGTTGGAGAACCGTCATGAGTCATCTAGAAGCCCCAAAAGGTCAAAGTAGTCAAAGTGGTTTAAGAGATTTTAGAAGGTAAATAATAAAGTGAAGTGATGAGTGTACTATAATTCAAAGTGAATACAAAATAAATTATTTAAATAATAAATTTAAGGGAGAAATTAGAAGTGGGTTAACCCTAAAATAAGGAAAGTGGGTTAAGATGGTTAAAAGGTAACCCGTTGAGGAAGCTACATGAAAGTATAAATAAGAGGCAAGGCTCTCTCATTTTAATCACCCTTGAGAATATTGAATATCTACAGGTGACTAAGATAACCAAAGGATATCTAAGCCTAATTTCAGAGGGAAGGTGAAGTAAAGAAGGACGGAATTCAAGGGAGGATAAATTCTTTTGTTGATGCTTTCTAAGGTATGTTATTTACAGGTCATCTCACCATTTTCACAATAACTTGTTTTCTAGAATGATTCAGAATGTGAAATTGGGATTCCATTGAGTAAACATATCCAAGTAGTTGTGATACAAATTTCATCTTGTGGGGCATTGTATTTTTTGAGTTACACTCCGTGGAAAATAGGGTTTGTGGCTAGTCCTAAAACTAGTCTAAAACAAGTATTTCAGGTAAAAACATCATAAATTCTTCATAACAGATCCAAATTCAGTAAGACCAAATGTATTTGTTAGAATACAATCTATAGTATTCTATGTACAATGTTTGTTCGCTCTCTAGATTAAGCCATAATTCAACAAGGTATGCCATTTTTGTTATAACTCCTTTTATGAGAGGTTCCAAGTAGTGAAGTCTGGAGGAATTGCATAAAAGAAACTGAATAACATTTTGTACCATTTTCTAATCTTTATTCATTACAAGTACATATTTATGATTATTGCAAATTAGGGTTTTTGACTAATCCAAAATTAGTCATGTGAGAGTAAAGTAAAGTTTGTTGAAAATGCTAGTCTCTTGTTGTTAAAGTTAAGGAAGGTTTGCAGGTATGCGATCATATACACCAGGTATATTACATAGTTACAAATCATATTTGGATGATGAAATTGATGAGGGATTTTGGTTGAGGTACATTTTGGGTACATAGTTGAGACAAGTTATTGATAAGTTGGCACATACATGAGGTGTATAGTTGATGATGGTACATATTGATGAGTCATAGTTGATGAGTAGTTGATACATGATTGGTACATACTTGGTACATGGTTGGAGGCACTTGTTAGTAGTTTTGTTGAAACATGGTTTATGGATGATGCAACATACTTATATTGGTATATTATTAGAAGCACATATTGATCTTGGTGATGATTATGAGTTGTTGTGTTATGCTTGGTTGATGCACATATTTGAGAGTTGTCTCGGTGATTGATCTTAGTGAGTAGATATTATTTGGTTGATAAGATTGATGAGACAGGTTGTTGTGATAGGTTGTTTGGACAGGTTGTTGTGACATGCTATTCATACAGGTTTGGTGCATGGTTGATGCACTTGTTCATGGTACAGATTGAGGTACATGTTAGTGCATGGTTGATGCACTTGTTTATGGTACAAGTTGATTATAGGTTGTTTGGTACATGTTGGTGCATGTTTGATGCACTTGTTTATGGTACAGGTTGATTACAGGTTGTTTGGTACATGTTGGTGCATGGTTGATGCACTTGTTTATGGTACAGGTTGATTACAGGTTGAGGTACAGGTTGATGCATGGTTCAGGTTATTGGTACATGTTTATAGTAGTATATCTCTCAGTGATAGTGTGATAGTGGTTCCATAATTCTACTTGTACGTCAGGGCGATTGAATGTGGAAAGGACAGGTGGTTGTAGCCACCTTCCGGTTGTATTTGGAGAACAAAGGGGGTTGTATCCTCCTTCTGGTTGTAGCCAAAGAATTGAGGATTTGGATATTCGCTCAGGTTGTAGCCTGAGAAACTAGGGGTTTGGAGCCTCCTTCCACTTGCAGCTTGAAAACAAAGGAAGTTGGTGTTTCTAGTGAATTTAATTCTTAAAGTCATATAAGAAAAACCATTATGTAGTTTTATCCTTCTTTGGGTTTCCACATAAAACACTAGTGTACTGTGTATGTGTGTGATTTCTCATTTGTTCATTATTTATTTACTTTACAACTATTGGATGATAATTCTACATTGATATAACACTTGCATTTTATGGTGAAAAAAGATTAAGTTTCTCTATTATTGATTCACCCCGCCTCTAGCATAGACCCCCTTGCCCTTGGGATGAGGTCCACTCAGGATCATTCTAAATCTTCCCTCCTGAGTCTGATTGACTCCTTGAATTTCCCCACAGGGAATCCATTACACACACCATGATGTATCCATGGGTCCTTATGAGTATGCCCCGCATGATCAAACAAAAAGAATCACTCAAATATCCTGACCTCAATAATATGATCATGCCCTTTTCCAAATCAAGATTTTGGGTCTCGCGATCTCACGATTCTGGATGCAAGACTCCTAGCCCTTCAACCTCCAAAACCCCAAAATGATCAACAAGGTTGGGCTCCACCTATCTAACGAGGACACACCACCTATCCACTCCACTGTCCTCTGTCTCTGTTGTGGACTCTTGCCACTTGTCACACAAGCTTTCGACTTTTAGGACTTGAATAAGCCATCAACTATCGTTCGTTATTTTAGGCTTCCGAGTACCAGGAGTTCGAGACTCTCAATCCCAGAACGCTACCTCCTCTATTTTTCGACACTCGAAGAGCCGAAATCCAAAAATTCACACCAAGTCTGGTCACAACCCATAGCTTGAGGGATTTTCACTCCACTATGCCCTGACTCCTTGTCGTCAGGACCTTTGAAGTACCGAAATCTAGAATTCTGAATTTTCAAAAATTCCACTACTCACCTTCACATGCAATGATCCATTTCGCGATTCGGGAATGCACGAGACGAAAGGTTTTGGCCTGAACTTCCACCTTCCAAACCCCGAAACGCCGAAATGATCCTGACGCCCCAATTGGTCATGATCAACGATCCTCGTTGAATCTTGAAACCAACGAGATGGATTCATCCAACTCTTATCCGCCTTGCAGCTCCTCT
>JASDQU011029390.1:12272-22830 GCA_032191745.1 Picea mariana
ATACAACTAACATCTCCTCTAGGATAAACTTCTTGTGTTGGTTCCAGGTTACGTTGGATGAATGTTTGATCACAACACTAGACGAGTGTTGATCTCATTTCGTATTTTATTTCTTATTTTAGATCTTTGTTTTAGATAGGTCACAAGCGATAAATCTAAAGGAGCTACTGTGACGATTATTCGTGATATTATTTTATAACCATTATCAAAAGAGTATTATTATTGTATGTTTTTTTTTTACCTTGGTTCAGGTCACGGGTGATAAACCTCAGTAAGATATAATGAAGGTTACAGAAGACAACAGATTATATGAGACATGAATTAGACTACCCAAGTCATCTACATGACGGTATACATCCATGTACCAAAGAAGATGAAGAAGAAGTTGTCTTTTGAGATCCATAGTATCTCATATGGAGATTGATTGTAAGGAGTAGAAGGCTCCAAACATGACCAAACATTAGAACTCACATAAGACTTGGTCAAAGGATAATGAATCCACCTTGACGGGAAGCAAAACTCATTTGAATTTTGACTCAACCTTTCATATTTAGACTTGGTATTCAACACCAAGTATACCCTGTCAGAGATTATGAAGTCCTTGTAGACTTAGAAGAAATTGAGAGTAAGCCTGATCTCAAAAAGGATCAGATGAAGAGACATCTCCCAGGAATGGGAGACAGATGCCATGAGAAGACTAGATCATAGCTTCAGAAACTACTAGGAGATATGAAATCTCCTGGAACTAGGAGATATGAAATCTCCTAGAATATTCCCTTGTTTTAGTAACAGAGAAGGAAGCCAGTCGAAAAGACTAGGATATGGATTCTTCCATGAGAATAGAAGAGAAGTCAGTATTGACTTCCAAGATTGATCTATACAGATCAAGCATGTTGCAGATGTACAAAGCCTGATGTGTTTCCAAAGGATTCTCCCAGCAAGAGGGAGAAGACTATGACGAGACACTTACTCCACTAATTGAATAAATAGTTCTAGTATTCATGAATACAACCCAAAAAACCATGATTCATATATAGTATGAGATGCAGGGGGAGAAATCCCCATATTTAAAACTAAGTGGAAATGTGTGCAGTACATTAGTTGGGTCATGGAGACATGAATACAATAAAAGATAGAGTTACCTCCATGAAATAAGAAGAGCTACCTTTAGTATCAGTTATTGAGCCACTCTAAGTTTGATATTAAGTTGTTGTCATGATGAAGTACAAGAGTTACTCTAAGATTTTAGTAGTCACAATGAGAATGTAAAAACCATTCTCAACTTCAAAGAAATTGCAAGTGCAGAGTCCCAGTTTCAAAAGGAACAATTGTAGAAAGAGGAGAGGACATACTCTCAGGCAGTGAGACAGATAGTTCTTTGCAATAGCACATAGAGCTAGCACATGATTGTGAAAATTGATTTGCAACTGAGCAATTGTACTAGTTTGGTACAAAGTGATGTGAAAATTTGATTTGAAGTTGAAGATAGAAAGAATCGTGTCTGCAAGATGAAGCAAGGTCCTAGAGCTTGGTATAGAAGAACTTACAGTTTCCCGACGAGCTTGGGATTTACCAAGAGTAAAACTCATTCTAACCTTTACTTCAAGGTTATGAATGCTGAGCTAGTTATATTGCTGCTACTATATGTAGATGTTGTATTCTTAACAAGATGAAGAAATGCTCATCACAGATTGTAGAAGAAGATCACTATAGAGTTTGATGAAAGACCTAATGCATTATCTCTAAGGTCTTGAAGTTCGACAGAGCCCATGGAATATCTTCCTTAACCAGGGGAAGCATGCAATAGAAATAATAAAGAGGTTTGATATGTTGGAGTATAAATCCATGAACACACCCATGGAAACAAAGTTGAAGCTCGTGGTAGATACCTCGTCAGAATTGGTTGATTCTACTATGTATAGACAAATTATTATTGGTTCGTTGATGTATCTGATGAATACCAGACCAGATATATGCTTTGTTGTGAACACCTTTGAGACAGTATCTGGGAGAACCCATACGTCTTCACCTTGATGATGAAAAACATGTGATGAGATACCTTATGGGTACATTGGATTTTTTTCTTTGCTATACTAGAGATCATGAATTCATATTGTATGGATGTAATCATTCAGATTGAGTTGGAAATGTTTATGATAGAAAGAGCACTTTGGGATGTTCTTTCATTCTGGGGTTTTCCATGACTTCATGGCAGAGTAGGAAGCAATCCAATATTTCTCCCAGTATGACATAAGTGGAATATATTGCAGCATGTTCCGCTAATGGTGAAGCCATATGGTTTCAGATGTTGTTGACATATATATTTAATATATAGATGGAAGCCATCGCGATCCTATGCGATAACCATAGTTGTATAAAGATGATGTGTTCCATAATGAGTTGAAGCACATAGAGATACGATATCACTTCATTCATGATATGGTGCAAAGAGGAGCCATAAAACCCCATTATGTTGGCATGTATGAAATGGTTGTTGATGTGTTGACCAAGCCTCCGTCTCATGTAAAGTTTAATCACTTTCGAGACAATCTTGGTGTAGTCCAAAAGGACCTCTCTCAAAAGGGAAAGTAGTGTTGTGATTCCATCCTAGTTCTGAAGATTTTCAGCTTCGTGTTGATATTGTTGTGATGCTATCCTAGTGCTGAATATTTCCATCTTCGTGATCATGTTGTTGTGATGCCAGTCTAGTGCTGAAGATTTCCAGCTTCATGTTGATGTTGTTGTGATGCCAGCCTAGTGCTGAATATTTCCAGCTTCGTGATGATGTTGTTGTGATGCCAACCTAGTGTTCAAGATTTCTAGCTTTGTGTTGATGTTGTTGAGATTCCAGCCTCGTGATGAAGATTTCTAGCTTTGTGCTGATGTTGTTGACATGCTAGCCTCATGCTGAATATTTCCAGCTTCATGCTGATGTTGTTGAGATGCCAGTTTCATGTTGAAGATTTTCAACTTTGTGTTGATGTTGTTGTGATGACAACCTCGTGCTGAATATTTCCAGCTTCTTGTTGATGTTGTTGAGATGCCAACTTCATGCTGAAGATTTCTAGCTTCGTGATGATGTTTTTGATATGCCATCTTTGTGCCAAAGATTTCCAGCCTAGTGTTTATGTTGATGATGCTCTAGCCTTTGTGTTGTGATGTTGTTGTTGTTGATGTTGTATCAGTATTGTGTTGTTATTGATGATGATGATGCAGTATTAGTGTTATACTAATTGATGGTTATGCAGATGATGATGATGCCACTTCAACTTCTCACTAAAGATGTTGATGATATTACTTTAGCCTCATGCTAAAGAATAAAATGATGTTACTTTAGCCTCACGCTAAAGATGATGATGATGTTACTATGGCCTAATGCTGATGAGGATGATGATGCTACTCTAGCTCCATGATGTGAACAATGATGATGAGAAAAAATTCTGATGATTTATAGATATGCTAGTCAGTGTTCCAGATGTTTTTGATGTTGTTGCCCTCTCTCTTTCCCAATGATGTTGTAGAATACCCTTCTTATTAAGGGGGAGTGTTGAAATATTGTAACTACAAAGAGTATTCTACTTATTATTATTATTATTTGATTCATTTATTTATAGATCAAATCCAGTTTTGTGGATTGATCATGTCGGGCATTGTAATTGACCAAATCCCCTTTTTCAGATTGTTCAAACCCTAATTGTATTATGCAAGTTAAGAAGTCGCACCCCCAGGCCTAATTAAAGTGGTTTTAACAACTAAGAAGAAAATTCATCCTTGCTCAGTGAAGAGACACTTTTCCATCACCTACTAACCAATATAAATAAAGGAAGCCAATGCCTCATTATCACACTCACTCATTCCCTCATCAATTGTGCAAGTTTGGTAGTTGAAGTTGGGAGAATAAGGGAGAGAGAGGCACATTTCTCAGTGTTGGATATTCTCTAGTGTTTTGGTTTATTGTCTTGGCATTGTATTGGCTATCCATGTTAAGGAATTTTTTTGGGGGTTTTCTCCCCCATGAGGGTTTCCCAGGATAAATTTTGTGTATCTTGTGACTATTTTTCTCTCAGTGATCCTACCTATGCTATCGTTATCTAGTAAATTGAAAAGAAACCTAATAATAGCTCAAAACTTAACACCTGGGAGTAATATCTTCCTTTTCCAATAAGGAAGTCATCTCCATGAGTACCATCTTGTCCCTTAAGTACACAAGCTTTTCATATTGGACAAAGGATTTACCAAGATATATGATATCTTCTCATTTGTGGAGATATATTGGAGAACCACTTCTCCCCTCTAAACTTTGTCACAGAGAAAATAATGCTTGATATCAATGTGCTTCGGCCTTTCATGGAACACCAGGTTTTATGAAAGCTTCAAACAACTCTGATCATCATAATATATCACGTTTGAATCTAATACCTGATCAGACAGTCCAGAAAAATGTTACGGAGCCACATTTCTTCCGTACAAGCATCACAAGCTACAATATAATCTGATTTTGTAGTTTTGAGTGCAACAAACTTCTGTTTTCTACTAGCCCATTACATCATGGAAAATCGCAAACTGAAACATATCCAAGTAGCACTTCTTCTATGATCTACACTCCCTGCCCAATATGAATCAATAAATCCATGCAACTGTATATCATAACTCAAACGTCCCACAAAAAAAATATTCGACTGAGTATTCTCCAAATACATTAACAAGCCAATCAATTGTCGATACAGAGATGGGTCTACTAGATCATAGTCTCAACTTATTTGGATCTGTCATCATGGGAGTTTTCCATGGATTTGGAATCCATCATCCCAGAATTCTGAAGAACCATTTCAATATACTTCCTCTGTCATAGGAAGTTTTCACCACACTTCTATTGTACATGAGAGGCCCTGCACCTAGTTTTCTTGAATCCATACAAGGTCTTCTTCCATCTGCATACAAGGGTCTCTTTCTGGTATACCTGAAAATCTTGAGGTTGCTTTACATATGCTTCTTCTTCAATTACTCTATTTGAGAAGAACATTCTTTACATTCATCTGATGTAAACTCTAACCCATGGATACTGCAAGAGATATAATGGCTTAGGTAGAGGTATGTCTAGTTACTAGAACAAGTTGCTATCATAGTCTTCTCCCTCCATCTAGGAGAACCCTCTAGCCCTGAGTCTCACCTTCTATCTATCAATGCTTAAGTATTTTTAACAATTTCTCACATACATTGTTCTTCATAACAACTTTCTTCCATTCCTTCTGCTTGACTGTTTCTACTGGGTTCAAACTGGTTCAGTCAGTTTTTCTGAATTTTCTTTCTTTCTTGGAATCTTCATGTTCTTCCTCATGTTTCTCTTCAATGTTGGATTCCATGGAATATTCTATAGATTACATGCCCTTCTTTCCTGAAGGCTCCAACTTTTTTCTTCTGCCATAGGAACATAAATGTAGATGGACAACCAAGGATATTTAGGGCTTCTTTTCGAAGAATACTTCTTCTAGAGTCAAACTGAACAAGTGTTGGTTATCATGACTACTACTTCCAATGAAGAACATGGACATATACTTCATGGTATTTATAGATTCTTCAATGGATCATATCATTGGGGATTATCTCCCTCCTAATCTAGGCTTCATGTCTAAATGAGAAATATGCATGGTCTTCTTTAGGAATTTTGTGATTAACTCCCTCCATTTGAGAGAGTCCGTGCTTCTGTCTGCTGCATCTCTCCTTTCTTTATGCAAAGTTTCACAAGCCTATTCTGGTTTCCTTTTCATTCTTGAATTCCTTTGAGTCTGACTCCTATGAGTCTCTTTAAGTTTGTTTCTATCTGTTATGATTGCTTCCCATTTGACAGTTGTGCCATCCTTATAAAAATTCTTCTCTGACAACTTCCACAAGGATTTGTTGGGTGCAAGCCTATTTTGAGAAGGAAGGTTATTTTGGGAGCAGACCTATTTTTGGAGAAAATATATAGTGTGGGAAAGATATAATTTTGGAAAGGAAGATGTAAATTTGGAGCACGCGTAATAGATGGCATGAAAGAAGCATGCAGAAAAAGAAATAAAAGAAGCATGCAAGAAAAAGAAACATGGCGCGTAGGCAGGAAAGCCTAACCATGATAGGGTTAGGTTTTTTGATAAGGATTGTAACGGCTATAAGCCTAAAAAATAGTATAAATAAGAACTTAGGAGGCCTAGGTTATAGGTTGGTTAAGTGGCTAAATATTTTTGATAATTGTTGTTGAAAGTTGTTGAGGTGTAGAAGAGTTGAATAAACTAGATTTTGAGGGTTAGGTCACAGGTTGAGGATCCTGATGTGATCTAGTCTACCTCACAGAGGTTCCTTAACCTCATAATGATTGTATGATTGAATATGTAATGTGTGCAATGCCAGATTTTCAGCAGACTAAATAAAAGAGAAGAGAAGGCAAATCTTTATTAACATAGCCTAGGCAGGGGTGAACCATGGTAAAAATTTTGTTTTGTGTGATGGTTATTAAATGATTTATTTTATGTTAATGGTTATATTAAGAATGTATGATTAACTAGATATATTAGTATGCATGCATGAGGCTAAAGATGAATGACTCTTAGTAATACCTAAATCAATAACAAGTTTAATGCATAAAGAAAGATAGAATACATTCCCAGATCCCCACGCATTCCTAGACTGCAAACACCTGGGTATTACAGTCACCCATAGAGATATCTTGGGTGAGACTGTGTTGTGCACCTTATGCATGGCGTTTCCTTTTGGTTTACCAAGAGGGATGATAGTTTTAGAGAGTTTTGTTGGAAACCTGTTTATATCTGAACCTGGGTCAACCCAAGAAGAAGTAAGAAGTGAAATATTTAAACCAAAAAATGGTTTCATTTTCGATTGGAACTGCATAGGATTGAGTGGACAAGATCAGTGGAATAAACACACAGAGGATGAAAGTATAGAATGGAATGTTCTGGCCATGGAATCCAACAAAGGAGGAGATCTAAATATGGTTGAAAATGAAGGAACTTGAGTTTGTGTAGAAGGAAAACAAAAACCCTAATCTAACACCGTGCAAATATCTCGACAAATACGTGTTTAGCGACCTGCATGAGGTATTTTTCTGTGATATCCCACATTTTTTGCAGCAATGGTTATTGAGGTTAAAAGAAAACCATCCTACAAAATGAATTAGACAGGAGTGGAACCTTGTGGAGATTGCATAGTTACAACAAGTTAATAACAAATTCATGCGTGCAGTAGATTTCTGGTTAGACAATATTGTTGCAGGGTTTATCATTGAATTTGCAGTAGATACCATGAAGTCTTACACCGCAGCATAGCAATATTTTATAAAGGGACCCATAGGTAGGTACATCAGGTCGCTTCAATCAATATTCTATTGTATAACAATAGTTTGATGACCATGGAATCAAACAACCAAACTTCCCTGCGTGCATGGGGGAAGGAGGGAAGCACAGACATTAGGTGGAAAAATGGAGGAGGATATGGATAAGAGAAAGAACAAGGAGGCCATGGACCCAATCATGATGGAATAAGACCAAATAAATCAGATAATGGAAGAAGATGGAAATATGTGCAGTTGGGAAACCTACCAATATAAGATGAATAATAAGAAGAGAGACATAGATGATAGATAGGGATTGGAAAGCAATGAAGAAGAGGTAGAGGATCTCCTAGATGTGGAAAATATTGAGGAAATCCTACACACAACATATGAAAGGAAAATAGGAGGTCCAAGGGAAGGAACAAAAGGCATAACTCCAATCCAGATCACCGTTAGTGTGGAACCTACAACCTTATGTGTGACTAGTACACCAGAAAGAAGACTGACATTTGGACAACTGATTTTTAGTGGAAGAAAAACAACAAGACAAGGATCCATTCAAGGATCATAAACTGTAGTATCCAGTTAAGGAAGTAAAATTCAATTATCTACACTGCACGAAGGTAGTAGTTCAAAATAATTCAAAATGGCAGGACATGATTCCATGATCAAGTTTCCATAATTTCAGGGAGAGGCATTAGAGGACCCTGCAAAGAACTTAGTCATCTGTGAGAATATATGGGAAGAAAAGAAGATCACAGATGAGGATACAAAATTCACACAGTTATCTATCACACTAAGAGACTGTGTGTTGGACTGGTACATGAACCTAAATGTAAACAATCCACCAAGAGTAACAAATACTATTGAAGATGTGAAAAAACTACTGATAAACAAATTTTAGAAGCCCAAATCAGAAGACCAGTATATGAATAAAATTATTGAAATCAGGAAAAAACCAGGTGAGTCTGTTTGGGAGATTGATCAAATGTTTAAGCATCTAAAAGGTAAGTTGAAAAATGCAATGACCGACATGCAACATAGGCATCTATTTGTGAACTCACTATTTCCACATTTGAAATACCCATTAAGAAAACATGAGTTCCAAACTCAGGCATGGGCTCTATAGGAAGCCTTACAACTGAAAGAGAACTAGTATCAATAGACAGATCCAATAATAGAGGCGTTGAAGGAGGATTTGAAGAATCTAACATTTCAACTTAACTAGAATAAGGGTAAAGAGAAAAGAGAATTTGTTTGGTGTACCCTATGCAGGATAGAAGGACACCAGAAGAATGAATGTCCAATGTTTTCATAGTATATGGAAATAGGGGTGCCAAAACCATTTCCAACAAGAGGACCATGGTGCAATATTCGCAATACACATGGACATGATCCATATCACTTCTCAATGATGTAGAAGTATAACACCATACCAGTGAAGAACAACCTTTAGAGAAAGTAAGTACCGTAAATACTTTTCTTCAATCTTGTGTTAAGTTATTGAATGACCCATCATCTATTATGGTTTTACAAGATATTCTAGAAATATGTAACACCAAGGTGGAAGGAAAGTTAGAACAAAAAACAATCAATCATCTCCATACAAGAAGAAGGACAAGTAGAGAATTCAGACTGAATGCCAACATTCAGGATTTCAATATGGGTGATATTATATTGAACTTAGGCTTTGAAGTAAATGTCTTACCTAAGAAGACATGGAAGTGTATGGGAGAACCCACACTTGGCTATTCACCTATCTAATTGAAATTAACAAATCAACACAAAGTGTTACCAATTGGAAGGCTGAAAGGTGTGACAATAGATTTGGATGGAGTGCACACTATGGAAGATTTTGAAGTAATAGTAGATGGTACAACACCTCACCCATCATTGCTTGGATTCGATTGGGCATTTTATAACCAAGCTATAATCAATCTGAAGACACAAAAAATGAGTTTTGAATTAGGCGAATATAGATTCATTGCACAATTGGATCCATCAGAAGGAGAAAGGTTTGTAGAACCCACTTGTTTAGATATGGAGGAAATAAACCAGTTGTACAGAACCACTGTGCGAGAAGAGGATTATGTTAACCAAATTGCAGGTGGGATACTCAGCTAGAGAAGAATTACATCATGTGCTTATGACTCAGATACAGGTTTGGATAATTGGAAACAACGATTACATGAAGTTTCCACAAGAAGTTGTACAAGAATAGATCGCGCAGTAAGATGGGTTGGTAAAGAGATAAGAGAAACTCCCAGTTTTCATGGGGTAAATGAATTAGAGGAATTTATGATAAAATATGAAGAGGAAGTGTTAGAAAATTAGATGATTTTAGCCTTAAATATTTTACTCAAGGAAACACCTACAATATGGTGTGGTGCGCACAAAAAAACAATTCAGGACTGGTATCAATGTAAACAACTACTGTGCATTCGATTTGGTGCAGAGAAGGGGAACAATAAAATGCCAAGGTATGATGGGAAAGGAACACCAGTGGAACACTTGGAGAATTTTAATACACAATGGAGGATGACACCACCAAAGGAACATACCCATCATTTTTTGCATACATTGGAAGGAATCCCATGGAACTGGTATATAGACGAGGAGATGCATAGAGGCACTACATAATGGACATGCTTACAACATAATTTTGTAGTAACCTTATCATTTGAACATGATAACCCTAACATTGAGTCAGTGCTGAAGCTGATACATGAAATGATATTTATTGATGAACCAGAAGTTGAAATCATGACAGAACGTCAACAACAAAATAGACAACAAGTCAAAGAGTTACTCTCATGCTATCATGTTGATGAGGAAGCACCAGATGAAGATGATCCACGAAAAATTCATATTATAGAGATTGAAGGAGAAATAGATGTGGAAGGTCCATCTTTGGAGTCAGAATTATTTTTTTCACCAATCAAAGTTAAGAAAGTTAACATTGGTACAAATAACAATCCTAAAATGGAAAGTATTGGATACTATTGGGATGAGTAAACAATAGAAAGAATAACATAGTTACTGCATGAATACAGTGACATGTTTCCAACAACCTCTACATAGATGAAAGTCATAGTAGGGGAGCTAGGTGAGATCAAGATACCCCTCAAACCTGAGGCTAGACCTGCCAGGAAAATACCCTATAGACCAAATCCACTGTATAAGAAGAAAGTGAAAGAAAAAATTGACAGAATGTTGGAAGCTGGTATCATAGAA
>JASDQU011029390.1:28110-39686 GCA_032191745.1 Picea mariana
ATCCTGCTAAGATTGCAGTCATTGTAAATTTACCACCACCAAAGTCAGTGCACCAATTAAGAACAACATTAGGACATACAAGCTATTACAAGAAATTTATAAAGGGGTATGCACAACTTACTGCAGCAATGGAAAAAATGTTAAATAAGGACACTGGATTTCAGTGGAATGAGGATTGTCAACAAGGATTGGGCACTTTAAAAAAAATATGGTCACAACAACTATCCTAGTATTCCCATACTGGGAAAAGACATTTCATGTGCATGTAGATGCATCAACCATAGAACTTGGAGCAATTCTGGTGTAGCCAGGAGAAGGGGACTTAGACCATCCTATAGAATTTGCAAGCATAAAGTTGTCAGAATCAAAGTAGAATTACAACACCATAGAAAGAGAAGGCCTGGCCATGGTATATGCACTTCAAAATTTCAGGAACTACTTACTCGGTAAACACTTTAAAATGTTCACATGCCATCTTCCCTCAAATATCTAGTCAACAAGCCAATGTTGGGGGGGGGGATTTGTAGATGGCTATTATTATTTCAAGAATTTGATTTTGAAGTGATAGTCAAACCAGGGAAGTTGAATGCAGGACCTGATCACCTATCAAGGGTAAATAATGGAGAAGAACTTACTAGGAAGACAACTTCCTTGATGCACAACTATTTTCAGTACAGGTAGCTGATGAATATTTCATTGATATTATTGAATACTTAAGTACAGGGGTTGTGCCAAAAGAGTTTAGCACTGCGCATGAGAAAAATATAGTAGTCATAGCTGCATACTATCAACTTATTGAAGGAAATTTATATAAAATGGGTGCATATAACATTTTGAGAAGGTGTGTATTGGAACATGAAA
The DNA here is from genome assembly GCA_032191745.1 of Picea mariana. Lineage (NCBI taxonomy): Eukaryota > Viridiplantae > Streptophyta > Pinopsida > Pinales > Pinaceae > Picea > Picea mariana. Next base: position 28,972 of record JASDQU011029390.1, read on the forward strand.
GACCCACAATTTTAGTAGAAGCTCATGAAGGTATAGTTGGAGGACACTGTGCAGAAAAAGATATCGTGCAGAAGGTATTGCGCGCATGAATATGGTGGCCAACAATCCATAAATATTCCAAGGAATATTGCCAGAAATGTGATGTCTGTCAGAGGGTTCGCAAACCCAAAAAAATAGATGAGATGCCTCTAAGACCACAAGTGACTCTGCAGGTATTTGAAAAATGGGCAATAGATTTTGTGGGACCTATTAATTGACTATCAAAAAGGTTAGGAGATAGATATATCATTACTGTGACTAAATACTTAACAATATGGGTAGAAGCAACACCATTCAAAGACTGTAGTGTAGAGACCAACACACTTCTTGTTTGAGCAACCGATCACCAGATTTGGATGTCCCAAGATTATGATGACTAAACAGGGCACTCATTTTATCAATGATACCATCAAAGCTATGAATGAGGATTTTTAATTCTATCACCAAAAGAGTACACCATATTATCCCCAAGAAAATGGAACAATAGAAGCTTTCAATAAGATTTTAGAAAATTCTCTGACTAAAATATGCAATGTCAAAATGGATGATTGGGACTTGAAGATACCAATAGTACTTATGTTCATATAGGACCACATGTAAGAAGTTGACGGGGTATACACCATTCATATTGGTGTATGGGAAGGAAGTAGTAGTACCATTAGAATTCCCGGTACCCAGTTTGCACGTAGCAACAATTACCAACATGAAAGAAATAAGTGAAATACAGGAAATGTTAAGTCAATTAATGGAAATGGAAGAGGACATGATTCTGGCAGGATTTCATCAGGAAGTATAGAAAGAAAGAGACAAATCCTTGCATGACAAACACATTAAAAAGAAGAGTTTTAAGGAGGGAGATCTAGTTCTACTCTATGACAACAAATATTTCCAACACCCGGGTAAGTTTAGAATGCATTGGCTAGGGCCATATGAAGTAAATATTGTTATAGATGGAGGATTTGTACAACTAAAGGACTTGGGAAGAACATAACTGGAAAAAAATGATCAACGATAGTCGACTGAAACTGTCCAGGGACAATTGACCTCTGAGCCCTTAAAAGTTACAACGCAGTAAGAAAGGCATGTATATAGTGTACTATAGTAGAGATTAGGACAAAAAAATGATAAAAAGAAATAAAAAGGAGAAAAAGAAGAAAAAAAGAAATAGAAAAATAGAAAAAGGAAGAAAAACAAAAAAATTCGCAAAAGTTGACTGAACCATAAGAAAGTGCGAAAATATTCACATGCAGTAATTACCATGACAAACATCAGAAGAAAGTGTGCAAGAAAAAATACACTCAGTGCAAATGCATGAGAAAAGTGAAAAACAGATATGACCAGGTATATAAAAGGCGGAAAGCACACGTTTATTAGACAATTAGTGATTTTTTAGCACAGAGAGAGAAACAAAGTGCGTGCCCTAGCTAAAATTTTACGAAGAAGCAAGAAAGTGTGTGAATTCAAGAGAAGATGACCCCACCAAAGTTCGGTGCACTAGGCCAGTACGTCGGGGTTACTTGGCAGGGCCAAAGGCGTAAGGAAAGAATGACACAGCCCAAGAAAGTGGTCGAGCTAGAATATGTCACCACCTTGGACACATAATCAATCAAACCAACACGGCTTGAAGAGGAAACATCAACAATGCAACAAGGGGAAATAGGGCAGATCTCCAAGGCCCAGAATGGTATTCCGAGCCCTAACCTTGAGACACCTGCGAAGCCAGATAAAACAATGGGAACGAGATAGACCCATGAAGGAGAGGAAGTGTTGTTCGAGGGTATCACCGACCAGACGAAGTCCGAAAGGGAATAAGAGGATGCATACACAGTAGAGGCAGGCCCATCTGTCGTGGGAGAGAAAAGAAATGCACATGGTGCCATGGATATTACACTCCCATATCTACCGGACATAGTGGTCACTGTGGAATATATGCTGGGAAAGGTACCCAAACTTAGATATTATGACCACGATGTGTGTGATGCGGCCAAATTCCCATATTTGGCCAAAGATACTTACTTAACAAATACAAGGGAAGTTGGATCCCTGGGTAAACCAATAATGAATCTCGTACAGTAGATAATAGGGTTGTATTACTATGACAACATGAAACTATTGGACATACTGCACTTCGGGCGAGGTAAAAACGTTGGTCTCTGTGTTAAACAACTAGTCTCCCACGTACATGAAGGCATCCTGTGGATGGATAGGCCAGTACAGATAAATGTGTCACTGATTTCCAAGATCACAGGGCTACCTATAGTCGACGCGTAGCCAGAGGAATACTTGGATAACAAGGCACACAAAAAGGAAATTGCAGAGCTAGTCAAAGCACAATTTGGCACCAATCGGGGTAATAGGGGCATTGTGATCAAATATATCAATGACAACGCGACAAGGTTTTCCAGCAAGAACGACATTGTGATCTGAAATTGATATTTTAAAGACTATGGTTAAGTTTATGCATGAGTTTATTTACCATTGAGAAATTGAAGAGAATAAGAAGTTTTAATGAAATAATTTTGCAACAATCATAAAGAACGCAAAACATAAATTAAGCACTAAGAAAAACAAACCATAACGCCAAGATTGTTAATGGAGTTTGACAAAGTTGCCTACGTCTTCGGGCCTTTGTCTCAGTGGCAAAGGATTTCTTATTAATCTTCAATTATTCAAAAATACATCATAAATAAATCAAATGAATTACAAAATGGTCTGGCTATGTTCTGCTCGACCTTAGGAATCCAACACAACTGGCGACACTGAAAAAGGCTTAGCGTAGCTCCTGGAAATGGCCTCCAATGTTTTCTTCCTCAATCGCTTCCCTGCATAAAAATGGATTAAGCTTCACAATTCTTCATAATTATGTTGTATATGAACCTTCTTTCCATGCAAAACAAGTCTGGTTAAGTAGATTTGGAGATGGGGGTCAAAATCCAACTTCCCCCCATGATTTGGGCCTCTTCCTGGGCTTAGATCCCCTCTTTTAGGGAAAAAATCCAATAAAATCAGGATTAAATAATCAAAAAATTCCATATTATAATATTCAAAACCCACTTCGGAAATTATTTGGGCGTGCCCCCCCTTCTCTCTAGGCCTTGGTCATGTGGAGGCTCCATGTGGCTAGGAGCCAGGGCCAAATGGCGCCCAGCTCCTGGTTCTCGACCCTAGTCATGTGGACATGTACTATTCCTTTTTGCCTTTTTCATGTCCTCCCTGGTCTTATGTGCCTTGGTCATGTGGGATAGACCTCGCTGATCGATCTTATCCCCCAACTCCCATGCCATCCAACTTAAAACCTAAATCGACCATAGGTATAACAAGTAACACTGGTAGCTCATACGATTGGCATGCTTGGTTAGTCTAAAGGTCCCAGGTTCGACTCCACCATAGTGAAAAAAAACCTTTTGAACCGACCCTCATTGGCCTCATTCGGGGTACCACATGGCACCCTGTGATTGGGCCATGTGTGACCTTTTGATTCACCGTCATACAAATAATCAGTGCAGAGTGAGCAACACAGTCACCCTACACAGTCAACATTCCTTCCACGTGTCACACATGGAGGAAGACACGTCACTACCACCTATCAATCCATACTGCCACATGTCATATGTACCTTTCCACATGTCATGAATTGAGCATGCCACATCATCATACAGACTGCCATATCAACATCCGTAGAGTCCACATGTTTGCCACATCAGCACCCAAAAATGCCAAAAATTCATGACACATGTCACCTCCTGGTGCTTCCATGTCAGCATGCTAATGTCATCATGGCATCATCAATGACATCATGATGATGTACTACTGATGTCATCAGTACAACCTATGACAGTTGACTTTGACTTTTTTTTGCCTGTTTGGGAAAAATTTCAGAACGTGATAATTTTCACATACGGTGTCCATTTTCGGAAAAACATATACTGTCAGAATCGACACGCTGAGCCCTATGCAATGGCGTTTATTTCTTCCAATTTTGAGAACTTTGAAATTTTGACTTTCTTGGATCCATTTTGGATCATTCCTCCTCACTAAGACCTTTTGGTCCTCCAAAAGGGTATTAACTAGACATCAAGTGCGGGATAGGCCTCCCCACTTGTCCTTTGTCTTTAAACTATGTCCTGTGCACCTGTTGCATCATAATTAATTGCATAATAACCATGAAAACTAAAAGCATATTGTTATCCATTTGAACTTGTTCACATCTTATTGAATCCACTACCATCCATATAGAAAACATTAGCAGCGATAATATCATAAATATGACTGAAAATGAACCAATATATTTGATGGGATTGCACAACATTAACTTATCTTGAAGCAAAGTATGATTGAACTCCCATCCTACAACCATCTCATGTTCATGCTTAAGATCAACCGCTTTATTTGGAAAAATTATAGGTGTATTTTTTGCATAAGCTGCCTTCTTTAATTATTCCATTGTTAGAAGAGATTGCCTTTCTTTTATATGATGAGCATGTACAACATATTCAATTCCATTTTTAAACAAGTGATATTGACTATGTTCCCTGTAGAATATTTCTTTGCGATCATATAAATAAGGGCTTCCTAAGACCATTCCACATGTTTTTACTGGCACCACATCACATATTACTTCATCCATGTACTTATATGTAATTGCAAACTTTATGATGCATTGCTTTGTGAATAGGGTTTGTGATGCATCTTAGTTTTTAATCCCAATTTGTTAACCACTTCTTTTGAGATTAAGTTAGATTGAAATCCACTATATATCAATGTATCGATCTTATTATGTTTCATAATGACCCTTATATGGAACAATTTGCTTCTAGAATCAAAACCATCACCAATTTTACCTCTCAAATTGATCCAAAAAGGATCCAGAGAAGGCTAAGAACAACTCATAACTCACAGAGGCAACTCAATATGCTCAGAATGGCTTCATCAAGATAGAGAAAGGGAAAAATTCAAATTTCCCCAAACTCTGTGAAAATGACATGATCGCAAAGAGCATGTCACAAGATTTCTAACGCACAAACGAATCATCAAACAAAGTTATTGATTGAAAGATATTCACAGTCAAAGTTTGGTCAACCTAGCCCAATCAGCAGGGGATGAGTCAGCATCCGTACAGGTGATGTTAGCATTTGTAAAGTACACATGGAAGGAGCCAAAATGTGACATGTAGCATTCTGATGTCATCATGACATCAACATGGCAAGGTAGCAGCACCAGAGGCTACCACGTGTCACCCTGTTTTGTCGTTTTCGAGTCAATACATGGACTAATTGGATCATGCCATGTGGCAGTCTGTACGCTGACGTGGCATGATGATATGGCATGATGACTCGACAAAGGATGATGTGGCCCAATGAGAGGCTGCCACATGGCCCAATCATAGGCTACCACGTGGCAGGCGAGAAATGCTCAATGACAGTGTGTGAGCAAAATTGGAAAAAAATGTAGCTTGGTGGGTTCGCCAAATCTGGCAGACGATGCCAAAATTGGCCACTGGTTAATTCATTGAGATATGGGTTAGCGCCATCACTAACTATAGAGAACCAACTATATGTTAAATATATATGTTATAACAATGCAAAGCCCAAAAGGGGGAGGCCCACGAGTTTGACCTTGGGACCTCCTCCCCCACATGTGCCTTAACAAATCCTCCCTAACCAACAGGCCACGGGCCACACATTGTAACCAACACCCAAAAAATATATTAAATGTTGCATTTTCCTAGCCACTAGGGGAGGCACATGTATAGTATGGCCACTTGGGCATGGAAAACGATGCAGTCCAATCATTAATGCAGGTTGTAGAGAGGGCATAGAAACTGACACAAATTTCTTCTTGGGCCTGGGAGTGCCAGAGTCTGATCGAGATGTGGAGACAATCATTTTTGGGTAATTCGACACCAGGAATTCAATGGTGTTTTCTATTTTTTGATTTGAGCATTATTTCTGCAACTTGATTTCATAATGAGGTATACTTATGTATTTTTCCAAATTCTTTTGTTGAGTTAATGAAAGAGCCTACCCATTTGAGAGCAAGACTCGGAGACGTAGTCCACTAGGGACGAAATCTGTTATCAAGTTTTGTGTTTAGATTTGATGCTTATGTCTCTTCATTTTTGAGATTTTCCTTCTTTAATGGTGCACTTTTATTTAAGCTCATTTAATGCAATTCTTTACAAGTCACTTGATGAAAAGATATCGGATCATGTTGGTATCAGAGAAATCGTCTTTGACTTGAATTGTTGAGTGTGAATGCTTACTCAGGCCAATCATAAGCATGGTGAAGGAACTCTTAATACTTTCAATCTCAAAGTTGTTCGTGCATCCTAGAGGAAGAAAATGGTAGAAGAGGACAAGCGTGATGGATAGGAGAAAAAATTTCACATGGCCTTTTATCGCATGTCAAAAATGGTCAAACGAATGTATGGAGATTGCAAGAAGAGGATGAAGAAGAAAGGGAAGAAAAAGGAAACTCATGAAGATAATGATTCTTCAGAAACCAAGGGGCTGGAGGAGATCATCCTAAGCCTCTGTCTTCACCTTCGAGTTCTAGTTCTTCTTGCTTTGAGCATTCTCATCATTCTCATCATTCTAGCCATAAAGCCTCTTTTAAGAAACCGTTATTAAATATTGATGTAAAATTTTCTTTACCTATGTTTAATGGATATGTTAATCCTGAAAAGCTAGATAATTGGATGTGACAAGTTGAAGTGTATTGTCATGTTCATCATATTGATGAAGAAGAAGTTAAAGTGCAACTATCTTCTCTTCAGTTGGAAGGCACTGCTCTCGTATGGTGGGAGAGCAAGCTTCAACACATAAGTAAGTGTGGTAATCTTATTTCTTCATGGTCGGAATTTAAAAAATGAGATAAGGAAGCAATTTTATCCATTAGGGTACTTACATAAAGCAATGATGGAATGACAAACTTTAAGGCAAAGTAAAGGTCAAATTGTACAAAGTTTCACAGAATAATTTAGGAGGAAATCCATTGCATTGAATATTTATTTAGATTCTTATGAAACTTTAATGAAGTATATTGACGCACTTCACAGTTATATTCATCATACTTTTCTCTTTTTTAACCCCACTAGTCTTGTCAAAGTTTGTGTGCAAGCCACTCACCTTGAGAATAGGGGGAAACATGTTCCAGAAGATCCCATGAAGAAACCTTCCAATCTCCCACATAAACTTTTAAGAAGTTTAAGAGGAACGACAAGAAGACTGCCACACTGAAAAGAGAAGGAGGAAAGACATCTTCCACTTATTGCAAGAAAAGTGGTCATGATGAAGAACAATGTTGGAAACTTCATCCAAAAAATAAACTAAAACAATTCGATGGAAAGGGGAAGACGAAAATCATTGCTACAGTGCAACAAGATCTTGGTTCCGATTCAGGAGATTAAGGAAAGATCACAATGGTTGGAGTACAAGGTAAATATTCCCTTCATGCTATTTCAAGTTCCAATAATGAATCTCATGATGATGAATGAAAGAGGAATGAATTATTTCACATAAGAGTTGTATCTAAACACACTAAGATAGATACATTATTTGATCTGGGTTCCCAAGTAAAATTAATATTTGAAGCACTTGTCAAGAAGACGGGTCTTGAAACGAAACCACATCCGAAGCCTTATCCTCTTGGTTGGGTATGTGATAAAGCAAAACTTAATGTCACCAAACAATGTAGGGCCAGATTTGTTATTGCTTCAAAGTTGATTGATGAAGTGGATTTGGATGTTGTACCACTTGATATATGTGGCATAGTGTTGGGAAGTCCTTATATTTATGATAGAAAAGCAATCTTCTTTCGTCATGAGAACAAATATCACTTTTTTTTAGAGCTCACAACATGAGGTTAAATACAACACTTGTTAGTGCAGGGAAAATGAAAATACTCATAATCACTAATAAGAGATATGTACTCATGGTCGTAAGAGAGAAAGATGTCGGGACATCCGACGCTTTCCAAGGGTGTGATCCATCTCATGAAAAGGAATTAATTGATATTGTTTCTAAATATGATGATATTTTTTAGGAACTAGATGGATTACCTCCTAAGAGGGAAATCCAACATGAGATACATCTTCAGCAGGATTCTCCCNCCTAATGTGGAAATGTACATGATGTCAGTTATGAAGATGACAGAGATCAAGAAGCAAGTACAGGGCTTATTATATCAAGGGTTCATCAAGACCAGTTCGTCTCCTTGTGGTTCTTTGATCATGATGGTGCCAACGAAGGATGGCACATGGTGAATGTGTGTCGATTACCGGGCCTTAAATAAAATCACGGTGAAAAACCAATACACTCTTCCCCGTATAGATGATTTACTTGTTCAATTGAAGAATGTTGTTTATTTCACTAAGTTGGATTTGCGCAGTGAATATTATCAAATCAAGATCGCATAACAGGTTGCATGGAAAACTACCTTTAAAACCAAACAAGGATTGTTTGAGTGGTTATTTATGTCGTTTGAGATTTGTAATGCTTCGACAACTTTCATGCGTGTGATGAATGATGTATTTAGGACTTTCCTAGATGACTTTGTGATTGTATATTTAGACGACATCATTATTTTTAGCAGGACTTGGGATGAACATGTGAGGCATGTAAGGAAAGTATTGGATACTTTGTAAAGGGAAAAGATATATGTAAAATTTTCTAAATGTGAATTTGGCAAGACTGCACTTGTGTACTTAGGTCATATTGTAGGAGGAGTACAATTAAAAATTGATCCTTCCAAAATTAATGTAATTGTAAATTGGCTTGAGCCAAAAAGTGTAACCAAAGTCTGAACATTCTTAGGTGTTGTCCAGTATTGGAGGAGGTTCATTTCCAACTTCTCCTTTATGGAAGCTCCTTTGCATGCCTTAACTAGTGTGAAGAACACTTTTCAGTGGGAAGGAAAGCAACAGAAAGATTTCGACACTTTGAAGGAGAAGATCAGTATCGCACCAATATTAGCATTGTCGAATCATCAACAACCTATTGAGATCGAGAAGGATGCCAGCGGATTTGCCATGGGTGCAATATTGATGCAATATCGTAAGGCTATCTATTACCTCTCTAAAAATTTTAACCAAGTTGTTCTTAACTATCCTACATATGATAAAGAGTTGTGTGAATTATTCCGCAGCGTAAAGAAATGGAAGCACTACTTGTTAGGGAAGGAAACAATCATACATACCGATCACCATCCCTTACAATATCTCCAAGCACAGACCAAATTGCAACAATCTCGACACTAGATATGGATGGGTTTTCTACAAAAATTTCATTTGGTAATCAAGTACAAAAAGGGTACAAGTAAAAAGATAGCCAATATGATTTATATACCTCCTCTTGTGGATTCTATTATTTTGAAGAATACTTATTTATCTCATGATAGATATGCATAACAGTATGCCATTGATGAATATTTTAAATAATTATATGAGAAGCTAACCCTTGGTGCACAGGTAGATAAATATTGTTTGTAGGGAAAACTACTCTACCATATTGGAAAGTTATGTATTCCTATAAGTGAACAAGTCCATGTAATACGATAAGATCACACTTCTCTTGTGTCTCAGAATTTTGGGGTAGGAAAAAATATGGCTCATTTGCATAGGTTTTTTTACTGGTCTCAAATGAAAGAAATTGCAACTAAATATGTAAAGGGGTGTGTGATGTGTTCTACTTGTAAGCCCACTAATAGAAAATGGGGTCTATATTCACCACTTCATGTTCCATCCCATCCATGGGAAAGTATCTCCATGGATTTTTTAGGGGGTTTACCAATGACCAAAGGGGGTCATGACTATTTGTATGTTGTAGTGGATAGGTTCAACAAGATGTGTATCTTGATGCCATGTAAAAATAATATTATTATTGATCAGACTGGTAATCTCTTCTTTTAGTATGTTTGGCTTCACTTTGGGTTACCCACATCCATTGTCTCGGATCGAGATACTCGATTCCTTGGGGAATTTTGGACTAGATTGTGGAGGATGATGGAAACCAAATTGAAGAGGAGCACTGATTTTCATCCATAGATTGATGAACAGACAGAGGTGGTAAACTAAATAGTGGTACTTTTTCTTTGAGGATACTACATCAAGCATCCCAAGTTATGGGATGAACAGATACCCTATGTACAACATGCTTACAACCAAGATTTACATTCATCCACTCAAAGTTCACCTTTTGATACATGTTTTGGGTACCTACCCAAGGTAACTTTGGACTTGATGTATGGGAGAGATGTCAATGTGAATGAAGAATGAACAGAGGACTGAGCCCGCAAGTTCATTCAAAGGATCCAGTAGATACACTAGGTAGTCATGGAACAATTGGAGAAAATTCAAGAAAAGTATAAATATCGGTATGACAAGCACAAGGTTGATCATTAGTTTAAGGTTGGAGATCGGGTATGGCTTCACATCGACAGGGAGAGATTGAAGGGTGAAGGCAAGAAACTCAAGCCCATTTGTTATGGACCCTTGACTAGCTTGGACAAAAGTGGTACCAATGTTGTTCATCTGGATATTCCACCTTACATGCATATTTACTCAGTTTTGAACGTTGAGAACTTGAAACTTTTTTAGCCTCCCATGATCATGGATCAAGATGAGGAAGTTTCAATACCTTCAGTTGATGAGTTTGCACCTGAGAAATTGGATGAGTTAC
>JASDQU011029391.1:12174-24845 GCA_032191745.1 Picea mariana
CGCAAGAGTTTAGCACCATGGTGAGTGTCGCGACTGGCAGTCTGCTAAGGCAATCAGTGACATGATTGGTGCTTCTTTTTTTATACTTCATTTTGAGGTGGAATTGTTGCAAGTATGTGGAACACTTTTGATGGCAGTCATTCTACAGTTTTCCCTGTGTCTGCATGAACTGCAGTGGCTTATGATCAGTGTGGATGAATTTATCCTTCCCAAGAATGTAATGTCTCCACTCATGGTAGTCTTGCACAATGGAGTACATTTCTTTGTCATAAGTATGGTACTTACAGACAATATCTGACAGTGTTTCACTATGATAGGCCACGGGGTGGTCATTCTAAGTGAGAATGACTCCCACAACATAGTCTGAAGCATTTGTCTCGATCTCAAAGGGATGTTGCAGGTCTGGTAGTGAAAGTACAAGGGTTGAGCATAAGCACTGCTTCAAATCATCGAATGCTTGTTGTTGGGACTGAACCCATGCAAATTTATCCTTACCACCACCCCTACTTATTTGGATGAGGGCCCATGCAATATGGGAGAATACCAACATGAACTTGTGGTAGAAATTGGCAAGGCCCAAGAAGCTCTAAAGCTCAGTGAGTGTGGTTGGGGCTGGCTAGTCACGAATGACTTGGATCTTGGATGGATCCACATGTATGCCATGTTGATCAATGATGTAGCCCAGGTAATGGAMCCTATCAATGCCRAAGGAGCATTTTTCCAAGTTGGCGTATAGTTTGTGTTTTCGTAGGGTGTGCAGAACCTACTGAAAGGMTACAAGTGTTCGACCCAAGTCTTCTTGTAAATTAGAATGTCATCTAGATACACCACTACAAAATTATTGGTGAATGGTCGCAAGATCTCATCCATCATCCTCATGAAAGTGKCTKGAGAATTTTTTAAAYCAAAGGGCATGCCCAACCATTCAAAAAGGCCTTCCTTTGACTTGAAGGCAATCTTCCATACATCTGTTTGTTCTATCGGRACCTRGCGGTRGCCAGACTTCAAATAAATCTTACTGAAGTATTTGGCCCCTGTGATTTGATCAAGGAGGTCGTCAATTTAGGGAATCAGGTACCAGTTTCTGACTGTGATTTTATTCAGATCCTAGTAATCAATATAGAGTCACCAGGTTCCATMTTTCTTCTGTACCAACACGATTGGGCTCCCGCAAGGTGATGAGCTGGGATGGATGTAACCCTTGTGGAGTAGTTCTTTGATATGTTTCTTGATATCCTCATCCTCTAACAAAGCGTAACAATAGAATGGTCCATTTAGAAGTGGTGCGTCAGGGTTCATATCGATGGGGTGCTTCACCTGGAAGTGTAGAGGTACCCCTGCAGGTGAGGAAAAGATATCTGAGTATTCTTCCATGACCTTATCTACTTGCTTCTATTGTGTGGAGAGCTCAGCCACAGATACCCTGGATGTGGCTGTGATCTTTCACTTATTCTGAGAGTGAATCATGAAGAAGAAAAATTTCCCCATCTAAGAGATGACCTTCCTGCATTGCTTAGCAGAGATCAAAGAAATAGCACTAGGTGGGACTGCTTCGGGTATACTATACAATTTCCTGTTCAAATTAATAATAAAACTACGAGGCCTAGACTCATATACAACATGAAGTTTCCATAAATAAGGTTGGCCCAAAAGAATATCACAAACTTCGAGAGGAGCAACATGACACAATACCTTATCTTTGAAGGTCTTGATGTTGTACGACAGTTGACACAGTTGGCTGACGCGGAGATCGCTTCCTTGGCAGAGCCATCCAACGGTGTAGGGTTGTGGGTGCAGCGTTGTTGGCAGGGCCAGCCTCTTGATGACCTCTATTGAGATGAGGTTCTTCTGGCTACCGTTATCATCGATGAAGTGTAGAGGGGTGCCTTTTACCAACATATGTGAATGGAAGAGGCACTCTCCTTCTTCTGGCTCGTCTGGTTCACTAGGCTGGAGCTTGGTGGTAGCAACGGTGGAACTGGGTTCTGCATCAATGATTCGTCTTCCCCTTTATGGTTTTGTCTCATATTCAAAATATACATCTGATTCAGAGGCTTTCACTTCAGCCACCAATGACTACTTTGAGCCACAATCAACAGTGTTATGCCAAGGGCTCTTATGGAAGTTGCACCACTTCCTGGTATCTTTGTTTGTCTTTCCAGTGTTCTTCCTTGCTTATGGCTTGGACTGGTTGTCCTGATACTTTCCATATTTTCTCTATCCTTTGTTCTATGGGTTGGGGCTACCTTTCCTATCTTTTGTTGTGAGGGGATCCTAGGCCCAAATCGCCGCATCTGTTGTTTGAGCTTCTGCTTGATTTTGACAGCATATTTATAGGCCATGCCCAAGGATGAGATGTCTAGAAATTCCATTTCGGTCTAGATGTATCTATGTAGAGAACCATGATACTTGAGCACTAGATGTCACTTTGAATCTTTGATACCCAGCTTGGTGCGCAAGGTATGGAAGATATTTGTGAAATCTGGCACTGCTTGGTCTCTTTCTAGCCGCAGTGTGGTCCATTTGGTAAACAGGTCGTCAGAACTTACGACAAGACAGTATTGCTCCTTAATATCATACTTGAAGTATTCCCAGGTGGCCATGACTGAAAATAATGAGGGTTCCTCTATTTCCCTTTTCTCATAGAAAGTTTCCCACCAATCTTTGACATGGAGAACGACTTTGAGGAGTGCAAAAGTAATATTTTCTCTATTTGAAAAGTTATGGACCAAAAAATACCCTTCTAGTAGATTCAACCACTTGCCTACAACATCTTCATCTATATGACCTTCAAATATAGGAATATCAAAGTTTATTTGTACCTTGAAGGGGGCGGCACCTTCGTTTGAAGAAGATGTGTCACCTGTTGGTAGCCACCGAAGGATTTGCGCAAAATTATCCATCATCTCGTTTCTTTGTTGCGTGAGGGCTTCTTCAATCAAAAGTTTGAAAGGATCACCTATCCTTTCATATTTATTTTCTCCTGCCATGAGAGGTCTCTTGGGTGTGTGAGAGATTTTTTCCTCAAGAGAAACAAGCTCGAGACCCAACTCTTTGTACTCCGACCTCATTGGGGACATGCATTAAGACGACAAGGAACAGACCGCTCTGATACCAATGATCCAAATTTTATGAGCAGAACAAAATGAATACAGATTATTAACATGTGCTTAACATAAAATAACAGAGATACAGTAAAATTGGTTTTCTATTCAATAAAATAATAAGCTGAAAATTGTAAAATGCAATGGAAACAAGCTTGTTGGAATGGTGGCGGCTTATCACTGAGAAGAGATGTGACAACTACATTGATTCACAAGAAGATGATTAAAATGAGGCTCTAAAGGATTTTTTACAATAATCAAGAATGTCAAAAACCATAGACATCCAAAGACCTAACCCTAGGAGATGAAGCGCCAAAAGTCATGTGGGCCCCATTTGGGTAAGTTAGTACATCAACTTCCCGGGGTCGTAACTTTTGCATACGATATCTGTTTTAGGCATCTAATAGCCCATTGGAAAGGTGTCATCGAGGAAATTAATTTTAGGTGCAATAAAAAAGGAACTTACATATCAAAAACCTATTTTCCCCAAAAAAATCGTTTAGGGCCTCAAAATGGCTCCGGAAGTGAAAACTGCTAAAAATAGTAAATTCCCAAAATTGCGAGAAAACAGTTTTGAGACAGTTTGAAAAGGTGGGTGGCCACCATTATCTATCTAGATCAAACAACCTGTAAGCCCAAGTAACCTTGCAAGCTTTGTAAGGGTATCTATTTTCTTAAGGATTTCCCTGGTCTATCCAAGGTTATAGAAGCATGGTCTACACACCCTCGCCAACCCATGTTGTCAACCTCTGAACAACATGTTGATGACTTCCCTTCAACTAGTCAGGATACTGTTGGGAAGAAGAAAAGTAGAGTCAAGTTCCCATGTATGTTATGCTAAGGGAGTCATCAAACTCAACTTTTCCCTCGTATGGATGAAGGCTCGAAATTTTTGGAAGACATGATTGTTTCCCACCCTCAACATCTGGCTGCTTACCACAGCCTTACTCTCAACCCACCTGTATTTGATGGAATGATCAATCTGGTCCCTTCGTAGTCTAGTCTGGTTGATCATGTAGTCAATCTAGTCACGTCCTTAGCTGCACCAGTTGACAAAGTGGTAGATCTGATCCCATCCTCGGTCGATCCCACTCTCTCATTAGAGAGTGAAAACCGAGAGGTCGATCCATTTCCATCCATCAACCCCATTATCCCCTTGTAGAATGCAACCCAAGTGATCAATATGATCCCATCTTCGATCGATCCAACTCTCCCGCTAGAGATTAAACCCGATACCGCTCATGTTTTTCTCGTTGATACAGACACTGCTGTGCTGGGGGGAATTCCTCCTTATCTCATGGAACCCCATCCAAGTAATGAGGCCATCCTCTTTGATTGGGGTGTGCTAACTAGATATTGTCTTCCCTCTCACATTCCTTTCAAGATTCCAGTAGAAGTCTTTGTTTGGGACGTTCCTCAGACATCGATAGATGAAGGTGCATCCATTATTATTTTGTCCTCTATTGCTTGGCGAGCTTCGGGTTATCCTCATCTTGTGGCAGTTACGCATAATCTGTTGGCTTTCAACAAAAGAACCAATCAACCTTTAGGCACCCTTCCTTAGTTTCCTATAAATTTTGGAGGTGTTAGCATTAGGAGTCACCTTCTGATTGCAAGGAAGGTAAGCCCAGTACCCATCAGATGATATGTGAAAGTATGAGTGTTTTTTGAAAGGTCGAATGGAAAAACTCAGAATGATAATATCCTCGCTCAGAAATAGGGCTAACATGTAATAGAAAATAAGGTCTTTGCTAATTTAAACCAGTATTTTTGGAGTAAATATGGATAGAAGGAAGACTTGAATGAGAAGAATGTAAGAGCTACTGCAAACATTAGGTCCACAAAAGCCCAAAGGAAGAAAGTTTCTTAAAACAAGATCTTCTTGAAATTAGAAACTAAGGAGCTAAATAAACACCATGACAATAAAATGATCAAACATCCATCATATCATTACCACAGTCATCCATATGAAGCATTCAAATATGAACATTTAGCATTAGAAACAAATAGTCTAAAATAGGAGCTGATTTCTATTAGTCAAAAAGTCTTAAGTCTAGTACATACTAGATCACAGTCACTTTATCAAAAATATTACAGTTTCTTGGGAGCCTTGCTCTACCATACAAACCCATTAAATAAATTCATCTATCTACTTATAACAATAAAGGGAGGCAACAACTAGAGGTACGAGCTAGCCTCTTTTCCTTAAAAATCTTAGAAAATTTATTTATTCTAACAACTGAGATAACAACCTATGCTATAAAACAGGGAAGTGTTGGTGACTAAACCCAATCATGCTTCTAACTTCTTTGATCCTCTTTTTCTACTCAGCTCTTGTTTTTCCATGTGTCTCTTTGGAGCTTGTAGTTGTCCCCTGCACGCCAAGTACTACTTCTGTCATTTATTCCATTATTAACTTATCCAAAACTATTGGCTTAGTCTTCCTAGATCCCTGGTGTTTGCTGGCTACTCCCTTGGATAGCAATTCTGTGTAGCACCTGCTAGAATGGAACAAGGAGAGAAGGTAGCGCCTATGGGTAGCACCCATGTGCTACATATCCGTGGCTACATTTTTCCTTTGTTACAAAATTGAGTAGCGCCTATGTGTAAACTTGCTCTCTGTAAGATATTACGCAATGCCTTTGGGTAGCGCCTGTGTAACAATTCTGCATTCTGTAAAATATTACACAGCACCTTTACGCAGTGCCACCTATGGTGCGTATGCATAAGGGTTTGGATAGTTATGAAAAAATGCAACTTCTTTGACTCCTGAACATGTGTAGAGTTGTTTGTGTCCTTCCATGATGGAAAATCAATTTACTTAGGTGATTTTACCACTGAGTGAAACTAGTACTTGGAAAAAAATTCCAAAATCCATATAGCTAAACACCTAGAAGACTGTATAGGTGGCAAACCTTAATATGTGCATATCAGTTAACCTTCCCAAGAAGGAACAACTCTCAAAAATGGGGTTTACCACTACCATCTACTTTGTCATTTTAACACTTAGCCTCACACTCTTCCTGGTGGAAAGAGTGTCTTCAACTAACTCAGTAGACTTCTTCTTCTTAGCACTAGTAGGCTTCTTCAGTATAGTTTTTCTCTCCTTAGCTACTGGTTTGTCATCTTCAATGGTAGCCTCAACCAACACCTGTAAATTCTTTTGGGTTACTTCATATTGGAAATGCTTCAGTTCTACCTTTAGCTTCCTGTTCTGAGCCTGGAAACCCTTGTTCTATCTGTAAGGATTCTTCAGTTGTTTACGAAGAGGTAGAGCCTTTCTCGCTACGAACCTTGCCAAGTCCAGGGTATGGTTGTAGCCAGTCATGAGCTCATTCATCTAAGCCAAGTGGACCATGTCTTCTGCTTTGAGACAAGTTATTTCTCTCCTTGCATCCCTAAATTGCTTAATATGTCTTTTGTAAGTCTGGTTGTCAAGGGGGTTGGGGACATGTGCAGTCTCAGCAGGATTCTTCTCATCCTTTTCTTGCATCTGTACATGAGTTTCCTTGCATGTTTCATTAGTCTTCTCAAAACCTTTTCCTTTATGCTTCTTCTCTTGCACAACAACCTTTTCTTCATTTTTCATAGGTTTTTTACAATCCTTCATAGGGATTTCATCTTCCCTCTCCAAAGGTCTTTCGGTACCTTTACCTTTGATTTTGTGTACAGGGGTTTCTTGTAAAGGTTTTCCTTTGAAATACCCCTTAGGAATTGATGACCTGGTGAAAGGTCTTTTGCCTTTGATTTCAGTTGATGGAGGAGGAGATGGAAAGAGAAGCTTCTTCCCTTTTTTTGATGTCACCTTGGTAGAAGATGGAACTTCTTCTAACCCTAGTGGAGGTGGTGGTGATAAATATAAGTGTGGGGAAGGACATACCACCTCCTCATCTTCTCTGACCTGCTTATTGATCTCTAAAACATGGGCTCTTCCCTTTCTCTTCTTTTTGATCCCTATTTTAGTATTGGTAGGTGATGAAGAGCCTGTAATTTTTTATTGGGGGGTAGGTGTTGGGTCCAGCTTAAAGTGGGAAGAGACCAAAAAATTATCCCAGGAGATCTATTTCTTTCCCAACTCTTCAGAGACAATCATTCTAATAAGTCCAAAGTGGAAAATATTGGAGTCCACATCCTTGGATTTTTCTTGCACCCTATCTATCATTTTACCTATACTTCTCAGCAGGTAATATGGAATATTCATCTGAACCTTACTAGTAAAATACAACAACAAACTTATTGGTAAAGATATAGGGTGTTAAATCTCCCTTCACAACTAAAATATCTCTGTAATATTTTCACCATTCTGTCAAACTGGTCAATCAACTGATTCCTTGGCACACTCTTAGATAAATCATTGGCTTGGTATTCAGGCTTGAAAATATCTTTAATGAAAGGTGAACTCAATACCATGGCCTTTAACCAATTTTCTCCTGAAATGGGAATCCTTGTTGCAGCTGAGATGGAGGCTTCAGTGACCTCAAATTCCAAATCTCCAACTCTGGTTTTCTTGCCATCAAAATTTAGTGCAAATTATTTTGCTACTTCTGAGTGCCCTCTCTACATGTTCTAGCAGAAAGAGAGGCATCCTGCTCTTCAAAACATTTCCCTTGCAATGGGTTCTGTGTCAAAAAGGAGCATGTCCATAGGTTCTAGTCGAACTATCTTGCGACCTTTGTGTGCTTTATTCGACTAAGGGGTCTCCATGACTCAGAAAGAGGGTTCTTAAGAGGCTGTAAGGGATGTTATTGACCATAAAACTTCAATTTAAGTCTCAAAAGCAAAAGGATGGCCCTCCAAATTAACAGTGCTTAGAAAATGAACTTGGCTATGAGAAATGGACTTTTAGGCTTATACAGGTTTTCAGAGTGTAGACTATGAGGAAGTAATTCTGAAATGACTCTTCATACAAGATGAAAAGAAGCAAAGGATAATTAGAGAGGTTTGAGTAGCGCCTCTACGTAGCACAATGCATACACAGAGAATAGGCTATTTCAGACCTGTGACTTTCAAAGGCTATGAATAACCATAATAATCAGACTATGGATACGAGCAAAGATGTTTACAAGAATGCAAATATGGCTCCCATACTACCCTGCAAGCTTAGCAAACCAAAACCCGAGCACAAATCTCCTATGAAAATTAATATGCAAAGGAGGTTGCACAGGATACCTGTGAAGTCGACAACTGTTGAGCTCCTCAGCGTGAATTTAGGATGAGATTGAGGAAACTTCAGCCCTGAAATCTCTCACAACATCGGATTTAGTGTACATGCGATCATCTCATCTGAACTGGCAAACTTACGTAGCGCATCATTGCTAAAATTTTCAAATTTAGAAATCGTTACGAAGGATCATAAATGAAAGATCTTTTGAAATCATTTGAATCGACTTCAAGCACTGAAAACAAGGGTTAAGGTATCAATCGTGGCAATCATGACTTGGAGTGGGTGCATGATAATCGTGACAGGTGCTACGGAAATGCTTGCTGAGTGGGCAACATTCTCCAAATTAAAAAATGATTGGACAGGTGAGTGGGGATGATGAGGTATGCATGCGAGGTCATGAGTGATGAGAGAGGTGTGTCACATCAGCTTGGTCATGGGAGGTATCAACCTAGGGATGAATCATGAGAGGGGACATAAAGAATAGACCATGAGCTCATAAGGGTTTAAGGACCAAAAATGAACTGTGGATCAACACATGAGATATGACTCAAAGGTTTAGTCATCCTAAGGGGTCCTATCATAAATAACATTTAATGGATGAGAAATTTATTTTAAAGAGAAAATAAGAATCTAAGGTTTTTTTTTTAATTTTTCTTTTCTAACAAAAACAAACTAAGAGACCCAAGGCGACTTAGTGTGATAACATTGGCTCCATAGGGGATGTAATGCCCCCTGTGGGCTACCAAGAATGAGTAGATTTAGTGCCTTATCCTAGGGCTATGGGGTCAATTATTGCAACACAAAACTAAAAGAAAATGATATTTACAATGATTTACAGAGCCACTCCCAGCTCAAGCAAAGTAATTTTTCAGGAAATGCCCATTTATAGGGCCACCAAAAACCTCTTCATTCTCCATATTCTGCAACTTGGTAGTGTTATTAGGGAATAAATCATAGATTTTGAAAGGACCGATCCATAATAACTTGAATTTACCGTGCTTGCCTTTATCTTGCCTCGGTGCATCCCACTTGAGCACCAGATCGCCCAATTGGAAATCCTATTTTTTTACCTTCTTATCGAATGCCTACTTGATCTTCAGTTCATGATTGTATGCTTTATCTACCAGCTTCTCCTAGGTCTGCTGCACTTCAACTAGCTGTTGAATCCTCCTGATCATATCATCCGACTCCCCTTGATAATCTTGGAATAATTTTTCCACAGGCAAGGCGAGTTGAGAGGGGAAAATGACCTCAAATCCATATACCAACTGGAAAGGAGAAAAGCCCAAGGCCCTCTTGGTTGTCACTCTGTCAGCCCACAAAGCAAACTTGAGTTTTGAATCCCATGCCTTTTTGTTATCCTCCAACAACTTCTTAACAATCTTTATAAGGCTTTTGTTTGAGGATTCTGCAAGTCCATTTCCCTGTGGGTAATAAGGGGTTGAATGAATCAATGTGATCCCATATTGTTCACAGAATTGAATCAATGGCTCAGCCTTGAAGGATGCAGCATTGTCAATGACAA
Organism: Picea mariana; assembly: GCA_032191745.1. Lineage (NCBI taxonomy): Eukaryota > Viridiplantae > Streptophyta > Pinopsida > Pinales > Pinaceae > Picea > Picea mariana. The sequence continues at coordinate 21,968 of JASDQU011029391.1, forward strand.
TTCTGTTCGGACAACCAAACCTTGCTATAATGTCTTCAAGGAAACCAATGATCACCTTGTGAGAAGCATTCCTGGTAGGGATAGCCTCTATCCACTTAGTGAAGTAATATGTGGCAGTCAAGATCCATCTATGTTGGCCACTGGAAGAGGGATGAATTTCCCCGATAAAATCTAAGCCCCATTGTTGAAAAGGTCCTAAAACTACTACGGGATTTAATGGCAAAGACTTAAGCTGCTACTTTCCAGAAAATTTCTGACATTTAACACATGCTCTGATCTTAGCAAAAACATCTATGAATAGACTAGGCCAAAAATACCCATCCCTGAGAATCTTGTAGGTAGTAGTCCCCCAAAAATGATACCCCCCACACAAAATGTCATGAAAATCAGACATAATCCTTTGGGCCTCTTGCGGGTCTAGGCATCTCAACAACACTCCCAATGGATCCTTCCAATACAAAATTTGATCAACCAAGAAATACTTTATCGATTTGGGTTTTAATGCTCTCCCCTTGTTCTTTTCCATACCACTTGGAGGTTGTAKATTCTACAATAAAAATATAATGTCCTTGTACCAACTGCAATTTGCCAATGCAGGGCTAACTTGAGCACCTCTGTTGTTTAATTCAGTCTGTTTCTTTTCTGAACATGAGCCAACGAAGTTTACTCCCAACGCTGAGAAATTTGATTCAKCCAAYAGCTTGGCTAAACCCTGGCCMTTGACAAATTTGGTAGGCCTGATTTCTAAATCMAATTCAAGGATCTTAGCAATCCATTTTCTACGTTTTCTATCAATATCAGGCTGACTAAKAATTTCTTTTATAGYAGTTGATGGAACATAAGCAATAAATCTTGAATGTAGCACATAAAMTCTGAAGGACTTAAGAGATTTAACCAGTGCATAGGCTTTCTTATCCATAATATCATATTTTAATTMTKCATATCTCAAAGACCGGYTGAAAAAGGAAATGGGYTGCTCTAAGCCTTCAAAGTTCTTTTGCAACAAAACTGCTGCTACTGTATCAAAAGAGGCAAAAGAAAAAATAATAAAGTCCTTGGAGTAGTATGGGCTGACTATGACTGGGGCTTCCATCAAAAATTTCTTTATTTGATCAAAATAACTACGAGCCTCAACATTCCACTTGATTTCATTATCTTTCCTCAATATGGCTTTGATATACTTGAGCAACTCAGCAAAATTCGACACAAACCTTCTCAAAAAATTAACCTTTCCTAGAAAAGAATGAACCTCCTTTTTAGATCTAGGCAGTGCTAAGGTTAGTATGGCTTCAACCCTGCTGGAATCAATTCTCACTCCTTCAGCTTACACAATATGCCCCAATAATTTTCCTTCTTTCATTGCGAACAATGAATTTTTTGGATTCAAAGAGAGGCCAAATTTTCTGCATTTTAAGAATACCTTTCTTAAATGATCACAGTGCTCTTCATCAGATTGAGAGAACACGATTATGTCATCTAGGTAGATAACAACAAACTTTTCCTTCTCTCTAATAAATTCTATGTCCATAGCTCGTTGAAAGGTCGCCCCGCGTTCATCAAACCAAAGGGCATCTTGGCGTACATGAATGTACCCCAAGGAGTGGTAAAAGATGTCTTCTCTCTATCCTCTGGAAAAACAAAAATCTGGTTGTAGCTAGAAAAACCATCAACCATAGACATCTGGGCTGCACCTGTCACCATCTGCAATATATGCTCCATCTTGGGCAAAGGGTAATTATCCTTTTTAGAACTTCTGTTCAGATTCCAGAAATCGACACAGAATCTGATTTCTCCATTCTTTTTCCTCACGGGGACCAAATTAGCCACCCATTCAGAATATCTCAAAGGAACAATAATATTTGCATCTGAAATCTTTTTTACCTCCGTCTCCATGACAGGCAGTAACATAGGATTGATTTTCCTCAATTTTTTCCTAAAGGTCTTAATCTGTTCTTTTAATGGAATCTTGTGCTCTATAATTTTTGTTTCATAAGTTCGGAGATCTTCATAATTCCATGCGAATACGTCAGCAAACTCCTTCAACAATTTGACATATTCAACCCTCTGCTCTCTTGATAGGCTGCTTGACAACTTGGCATATTTTGGATCCTTCTCCGCTCCCAAATTTCACTCAGTTATATCATCATCGTCAGTGGACACTTTCCCTTTTACTGCCACATCATTTCATCAAATCATTTTTCCAAAGGAACTAGTCCTTTTGGAATATGGTTTCTAGGTAGCTGCACGATATGATGATTAGAAATTTTGTTAAGGAAAACATCAGCATATGGAGTAATTTCAGAATCAATATCCTGATCAATGTGTAATGCAACAAATTCATCAACAGACTCAGGAAGTTTTTTAAGTTCTAAATCATCTTCAAACACCTTCCAATATTTGACATTGTCCGGTATAGAAGGCTTGTATTTGACTTCTACATCATACTTGAGTTTTGGCAGTATGGGTATCCTGAAATTGCTTTCTGATATAGCCAAAGAATCAGCCACATAATTCTCTTCTCGTGGAATAAAAGAGATGTCATACTCATAGGAAAAATTCTCCACTAGGTCCCATACTTCATTTCTATAAGATCTAAGCCTAGGGTGCTTAGTTTGGCAAATATTTTTGGTCTGATGGACTATCAATTCAACATCTCCAAATAATGACAATTTTTTAATCCCCATATCCTTTGTAGCTCTCAATCCCAAAACAAGAGCTTCATACTCTGCCACATTGTTGGTAGTTTCAAATTCTAGTTTGTATGACAAAGATATGGTTTCCTAAGTTGGTGAGACAAAGAGCACTCCAGCACCGACACCTTCCTTAGAAGAGGCTCCATCAAAGAACATCTTCCAAACATAATTGGTTAGAGGAGGTT
>JASDQU011029392.1:0-22325 GCA_032191745.1 Picea mariana
TATATCATTTCTGTGTATTGTGAAGATTATGCTGGATATTATACTGTTATTCTGTTATTTCTAGCATTTCGTTTCTGTTCTGCATATTTTATATATCTGGTATCTTGCACCCTTCCACTTGGAATCTCATTTCCAGTATCCCCTGTTCGAGCTCCTTCTCCTCCGAGTTCTCCTCCACCTAATATTCCTATGGCAGGAGAAAATACCCCCATGACCAGAATGGAGGCTATAATAGCTGCTAGGCATGCTCCCCTTTTGTTACCTCAGTCTCTCAATTCCCTTCTAGTAGATGGCTACCTTAAGCAGCTGCCCAAGTTTACAAGTGAAGGGGACATAGCTGCAAAAGAACACCTTGAATCCTTTTACAGTTTTACAAATTATCATGTTATCATGCATGTAGAGGTATGGATGAGGATTTTCGTCCATAGCCTTGAAGGCGAGGCTAGAAAGTGATTTAGGTCCCTGCCTCCTGGATCTATCAATGGGATTGAGGCTTTGGATAATGCCTTTTTGAGACAGCGGGGAGACAAAAAAGACTTCATGTATTACATGACATAGTTTGGGTCTTTTAAGAGAAAGGAAGGAGAGTCTGTCTCTGACTTCTCCAAGAAATTCAATAAAATGTACAATAAGAACCCCACTGAGATAAATCCCTTAGAAGCCTATGCTAAAATCACTTATGATAGTGCTTTTGATCTCAATTTTTCCCTCCTGTTGAGGGAAAGGAGAGAAACTACTCTGGCTCACATGTAGGATGCAACTGTGGAAGTAGAATCTAACATATTGGTTGTTGACTGACTCAGGAATAAGGCTGATAGATACATGTCCAGGAACAGACCTAAAGCCTCCCCATCCAATTTCTCTCCCCTTCCCCTTCAGATGGATGAGGTAACTAAAGTGCTAAAATTGCTTTTGGCTAGAATGACAAGGTGGGAGTTAGAAGGGAAGCCCATTTACAAAAATCCCCAAAATACTGATAGCAGAGGCTTCAGGAGGCCTAGCAACAATGTGCCATAGGTTTTTCCAAGGGAACAAAGGAGAAAAGACAAATATGATCAGAGGATTCAAACCCCTCTCCAAAATAACCTATTTGCTCATGAGGAAGGAGAGGAGATAGATGAGCTCGACCCTGAAATTCACTGTATTGAAGACACTTCCCCTTTTCCATAGATGATTTTAGGGGCTAAATTTCGCAAATGGGCTAATTTTCCATGGTTTTTCCCAAAAAAAGATTCGCCAATTTCCATTTTTTCTAAAACTAATTCGCCCAAATTCCATACAATAAAATTATTTTACCTTTAAAATCGCCAAAATTTTATAGAAACTATATTAAATCCTTTAAAATTTCAATATTTTTACAAAACTATCGCCAAACATTTTACATTTTAGATACTAAGGACTAGTAATATTAGCCCATGTTTCTACATTTTAATATAAATTTCCATCCTTAAAATCATCCATGCCCTTTTCTCCATTTGACTCAATATGCATATGAAGAATCCCTTATGAACATTCAAATCAATGAGTTGGGTAAAGGGGAAAAGGCCAACAACACTCCTAATAGATATCATCTCAAGTCAAAGAAGAAAGAAGGGGATTTTGATAGCCATGATCAACCCCTCATAGTGGAAAGGCTTGCTAAACCTGCAACAATCACTACTAAAGAAAAGAAAACTTAGAATACTTCACCAATAGCCAAAGAACCTATCTCCGAGGTAAGGGAAGCTCCTAATCCTCTTTCCTCCTTTAGTTTTGATCATGAAATTCAAAATATTAGAATTCTCGTACCCCTCTTAGACCTAGTTAAAAATGAATATTTCAAAAGGTCCCTCTCTAAACTGCTACAATCTAAGTCCCCCCAGCCTTCTACAGACTCAGTAAATATTCAAGATGAAAAGCTAGCAGTTGTTCTAGGTCCCATGGTAGAAGATAGAGATGATTCATCCCCTCCCTTCTACACATCCCTGAACATACATGATAAGGTGCTGCATAATTGCCTCATGGATTCAGGAGCTTCCCACAACCTTATGCCCAAAATAGTCATGGAATAATTGGGATTGGAAGTGAAAAAGGATTATCATGATTTGTACTCTTTTGATTTGAGGAGGGTGCAATGCCTTGGAGTCATCAAAGACTTGGTGGTCTCTTTGTTTCAACTGCCAATGAAGATTGTGGTCATGGACATTGTAGTAGCTGATGTTCCCCCCAAGTTCGGCATGTTGTTGTCAAGATCTTGGATTAAAAAACTTGGAGGAACATTACAGATGGATCTCACATATGCCACCATTCCAGTCTTTGGAGGGGAACACAAGAGGTTTTATAGAGAAGCTCAGTTGGCCTACATTGTTAGTGATGAAGAAGACCCCACCAATCATCCTATCTTTTCACTTGACACCGATTTGGGGTCTAGTTTATTGTAGCTCACTAATACTACTGAAGCCCCCTTTTAAAATTAGAAAGCAACCCATATTTAATCATGAGATACCTCCTCCAACCACCTCTGTTTGGAAGATGTTCTTTGATGGAGCTTCTTCTAGTGAAGGCGCTGGCGCTGGAGTGGTTTTTGTGTCACCTTGTCAGGAAACCATATCCCTATCATACAAGCTAGAATTTGAAGCTACCAATAATGTGGTAGAATATGAAGCTCTTGTTCTAGGTTTAAGGGCTGCAAAAGAATTGGGAATTGAGGAGGTAGCAGTGTTCAGAGATACTGAGTTGATAATATAGCAAGTAAGAAATGCTTATTGGGCTAATCATCCTTAGCTCAGGGTTTACATAAATGAGGTGTGGGACCTGATTGATAATTTCTTCTCAACTTTCAACATTTCTTTTATTTCAAGAGAGGAAAATACTTTGGCTGATTCCTTAACTGTCTCATCTACTCTGTTCAGGATCCCTCTGCCACCTAAGATCAAATATGATGGTGAGATAAGATATAGGCCATCTGTCTCGGACAATATCAAGCATTGGAAGGTATTCGAAGATGATCTTGAAATCAAAAAATTTCTTCAGTCTGTCGATGAATTTTCTGCATTGCACATTGATCAAGATCCTGATCTCGAAAGTCACCCTCACCCTGAGATATTTTTGAATAAAATTGCTAATCACCATATTATTCATTTTCCTAGAAATCACATTTCGAAGGGACTAGTCCCTTTAGAAAGACTATTCGATGGAAATGATGTGGTAGTAAAGGGTACGTTTTCAGATGGAGATGTTGATACAACAGAGTGAAACATCAGCACACAGGAGAAACCTAAGTTTTTCAAGTTGTCATGCAGTTTGACCAAAGAACAGAGGGCCAAATATACCAAGTTATTAAGAGAATTTTCTGATGTGTTTGCATGGACCTATGAAGACCTCAAGACATATGACACATCTGTGATTGAACACAAGATCCCACTGAAGGAAGAGGCTAAGCCATTTAGACAGAAGCTAAGACAGATAAATCCCATGTTGTTGTCTGTCATGGAGAGAGAAGTGAAGAAGTTTTTAGATTCCCAAATCATTATCCCCTTGAGATATTATGAGTGGGTAGCCAATTTGGTCCTGGTGAGGAAGAAAAGTGGAGAAATCAGACTCTGTGTTGATTTCAGGAACCTGAACAGGAGCTCAAAGAAAGACAAATATCCCTTGCCCAACATGGAACACATATTGCAGAGGGTAACTGGTGCATCTAGGATATCCATGATTAATGGTTTTTCTGGCTATAATTAGATATCAGTCATCCCTGAGGACAGAGAAAAAACATCCTTCACCACTCCTTGGGGCACATTCATGTATGTCAAAATGCCTTTTGGATTAATGAATGTAGGAGAAACAATTCAACGAGCCATGGACATAGCCTTCATTGGGGAGAAAGATCAGTTTGTGGTGAACTATCTGGATGACATCACAGTCTTCTCCAGGTCTGATATAGAGCACTTATGTCACTTGAGGAAAGTTTTCTTGAAATGACGGAGGTTTGGCCTTTCCTTAAATCCCAAGAAATATTTGTTTGCTATGAAGGAGGGGAAGCTGTTAGGCCATATAGTATCAGAAGAGGGAGTGAGAATTGATCCCAACAGGGTAAAGGAAATTCAGACCCTGTTGCTTCCCAGGTCTAGAAAGGAAGTTCAGGATTTTTTAGGGAAGATTAACTTTCATCTCAAATTTTGTTGAGTTGGTGAAACACATCACAACCATGCTCAGAAAGGGAAATGAAGTAAAATGGACTGTTGAATCCATGGAATCTTTTTTCCAAATAAAAAGGCATTGATTGAGGCACCTATATTGATCAGCCCTAATTATTCCAAGGATTTCCTAGTTTTTTCTTTTGCTTCTTTTGATGCAGTAGCAGCAGTCTTATTGCAAAAAAATGAGGAAGGGTGAGAGAAACCCATTTCCTTCTTTAGTAAGGCATTAAGAGATGCATAAATCAAATATGAGATCATGGAGAAGCAGGCCTATGCCTTGGTGAAAGCTTTCAAAGCTTTCAGAGTCTATGTCTTGCACTCAAGAGTGACTGCGTATGTTCCTTCATCCTCTGTGAAAGACATCCTTATACAACATGACATAGATGGGAGAAGAGGTAAATGGATTGCCAAGATCCTTGAGTTTGACCTGGATATAAAGCCCACCAAGTTGGTTAAAGGGTAGGGTTTAGCCAAGCTACTCGTTGAATCCAATTGCAAGGCCTTGGGGGTTAGCTTCATCAATGCTTGCTCAGGAAATCAGCAAGCTGAGTCGTCCAGCAAAAGCTCTTAGGGTGGCTTATCACTAGCATAATGCACCTGGTACAGGGACATTTTTTACTTTTTTCAAGAGTTGAAGCCTCCTGATGGAATGGGAAAAAGCAAGGAAAGAGATTTAAAGCTCAAGGCAGTCAGATATTTCCTTATTGACCAAGTTTTTTACTGGAGAGACCCTCTAGGGGTGTTTCTGAGGTGTCTAAACCCACAGGAAGCCCATAAAGTTATGTTTGATTTCCATACTGGCCTTTGTGGAGGGCATCATTTCTGGAAGACCACAACCCACAAAATTCTCAAGGCTGGGTACTACTGGCCCACTTTATTCACTGATGTTTACAGAGACGTCAGAGCTTGCATCAAATGCCAAAGGTTCTCAGGAAAGCATCAAATCAAATCTCTACCACTAAATCTTGTAGTAGCTTCAACACCCTTTCAACAATGGGGGTTGGACTTCATTGGAGAAATTCATCCTCCTTCAAGTGGCCAACACAGATGGATCCTAACTGCAATAGACTATTTCACCAAGTGGATAGAAGCCGCCCCCACTAGGAGTGATTCACACAAGGTAATTATCAGCTTCCTGGAGGATATCATAGCCAGATTTGGCTGTCCTAGCAAAATTGTCACTGATAATGATGCTTCTTTCAAGTCTGAGCCTTTGGTTAAGTTCTGTGCGTAGTTCGAGATTTCACTAATTCACTCCACTCCCTATTATCCTCAAGGAAATGGACTGGAAGAATCTTCCAATAAAAGTCTAATCAAACTCATTAAAATATTATTGGAAGACAATAAGAGGGGCCGGGATTCAAAGCTCAAATTATCTCTATGGGCTGATCACGTGACAACAAAGAAGTCCCTGGGCACCTCACCTTTTCAAGTTGTTTATGGGTTGGAGGTTGTGTTTCCCACTCAACTCACTTTACCTGTAGTGAAATTCTTTCAATATCATTAAGGAGAGCTAGACCATATGGTTATAAGAATTCATCAAGTGGTGGAAGTGCAACAGGTCAGAGAGCAGGTAATGGAGATAGCTCATAGTCATCAATAAAAGATAAAGAAGGCCTTTGATAGGAAGGTAAAGAAGGAGGAATTTGAGATGGGAGATTTGGTGCTTAAGTGGGATGCACCCAGGTAGGATAGGGGAAAACACAACAAGTTTGATGCCCTATGGATTTGGCCCTTCAAAATCGCTGAAGTATTCTTAAATAACACGTACAGGTTGCAGGGTTTGGAGGGTGAAGAAGTTTTTAACGGCCCAGTAAATGGGCATTTTCTGAAGAAATGTTTTGTTTGAGCCTTACACGACTCCTCCATTTTTGTAAATATTGTTTTTCTATTTATTTTTGGCTTAATAAATGACTCCATAGCCCAAAAAAAGGCAACTGGAACTGCAGAAGGAGTTCTTAGAGCATCGTAGGGATGACTCTATCTGCCATGGAGCCTAATGTTAGTGCCAATTCTTGCAAGGGTGTTTCTCTTTGATTTCAGGCCCTTGGTGTAAATGCGTAGAAATGGGGTTTAAAAATCCCATCACATGCATTTTATTCAAAGGCCGTAGTCATGAGCGCCAAGCGCAACACACTGAAGAAGTCCATTTCGGGCTTAAAATCAAGTGAGCAGGCATTTTGTTTTCAACGACGAGGATCCATAAATGGAGCAGGTCAACGATCATCGAGTAAGCTTGAGTCACGGAGTTGCACGAGGTTTAGCACATGGGCTCATCTCTTATGGCCAAAGTCACAAAATGATTGTGGTCATCTGATCTAGTTGGGACACATGGCGCCTGATCAGTGCTTAGTCATGATTTCGGCTACCGAGACTTCAAAAGACAGGGGGTCGCTCTTCCACTGCATCAGGAAAATCTGAAATGTGAAATGATTAGCCTTTTTAGCATTTCGGCTACCGGGACTTCAAAAGACATGGGTTCTCTCATCCATTGCATTGGGAAACTCCGAAATGCGAAATGATTAGCCATTTCGACATTTTGGCTACCGGGACTTCAAAAGATAGGGAGTCGCTCTTCCACTGCATCGGGAAACTCCGAAACATGAAATGATTAGTTGTTTCAGAATTTCATCTACCGGAACTTCAAAATATAGGGGGTCACTCTTCCACTACATCGGGAAACTCTGAAACATGAAATGATCATCCGTTTCAGCATTTCGGCTACCGGGACTTCAAAAGATGTGGGGTATTTCATCCATTGCATTGGGAAACTCTGAAACATGAAATGATTAGCCATTTCATCATTTCAGCTACTGAGACATTGAAAGATAGGGGGTCGCTCCTCCACTACATCCGGAATTGCCGAAACGGGAAATGTGAAAAGCACCTTTGAAGATAGGTGTAGGGTCATGACCCGTGGTCACTTGGGGTGATAGAAAGAGTTGCGCAAAGGGCCAAAGCGTTGGGTTTAGCTGCAGGAGGCGACGCCGCATTCTCTAGGTGCCAATTCAACTCAGCCTCGATCCTGATCCCTTCTAGAGGTAAATAAAGGTAGGAGGAGGTGGTTGAAACCTTTCCTCACTCCTTAAATGTAAGACATGGAGGTTCTGGCAGGTAGTCTACCCAAGATCGTCCTGTGTGCAGGTTTTCCTAAAGAAGCCATGCCGATATGATGTCCTCATCTGATCAGAGGAGTTTGCACATGCCAATTTGGACTTTCATGTCTCAGCTACCTTCCTGCTGCCAAGGTGGCGAATTTCTCTGAGTATATAGACTCAGTTTTTGTATTTGTGTCAATATGGATGGTAGAGAAGAGATCCTGACAGTAATGTTTTAAGGAAGCACTGGTTTTCCTAGCTATGTATCTGCATATGAAATTTTCTTGTTCAATGTAAGGTAGCTCTCTTTTTCATCTGGTTTCGATCTCATACTAAAAGGGTTCACGATTGATTGATTCACATGAATCGTCATAACTGTGTTATGATAAAGGATTTATTATAACGTTGTTATGTTCTTTTAGTGTTTCTTCTTTTGAATATAAGAGGTTCTCGTGTTCAAAGTTTTCTTCTACAGGCTGTTAGAAGCTCGATGCCTACAACAGGCCTTCGCATTTCCTCACAGAAGTCTTCCTCCTACTCACCCTTATTACAACTTACTATCTAAAGTTGAACCAAGACCTTATCTGCTTATGCATGCCTGGCCTAGTTTCTGAGCTAGAACAATATTGTTATGAGTTTACTTCCATTCATCACCCTTTATCAACAAATAGTGACATAAACTGATGGGCATCAGGCTTACTCATGCTGTAATCCAGGAGTGACTTCTGACGCTAACAGGTTTCACTCATTTTGTCACCTGAATCCTCTGGGCAATTTATAAGCTCATTCTCTAGAATATCGAACACATGTGTCGAAGATTTTATAGTATCTATGGATCTCGGTGAGGTGTCTAACAGAACATATGTGTTCGGATTAGTGCTTTCACTAGCTGCTTTAGCCATCTTTTGTGGTGCCATGATATTGATTAAATTGGAATTGGGTTACCTGTTACAGGGTAATGCATGAGCTTCTCAGTTGGCTAAAACTTGCTATTTTGTGAGAATGAAAATGGAATTCAAATCAAATATTCTTATTCACCTCAAGAGTATTAATATGAAAATGCCTTTACTGACGATAAATTTATTTACCTTAATGGGAAAATCTAGGTAGCGATCTGCAATCTATATTGAAATTATTGCCATTGATTTGTGATTAATGCCATTAATATTGGTGGTTCGCGATCGGGGACTTGGATGAAATAGGTTTGAAATTTTTCGAATCACGAATTCACAAAATATTAATTGTGAGATAATCTTGTTTAAAACATTAATTAATCGTGTTTAACTTTAAGTGTTTTCGGGTATTCAAACTTCGGGATTTTTAATAGTAGCTCGAGATAGAATGCCCAAAACTCGAAACCACAAAATGATTAATTATTGGATAATCATTTTTTTAGCTTTAATTAACCCCGTTTAAGTTTGAAGTGTTTCGGAAGTTTGGAATTTGAAGACTTCAAGATGTGATGGATGATAAACGTCCGAACTTCAGAAGTGCGAAGTTATTAACTGTCTTTTAACTGAGATTAACTTAACTAATTAAGATTTTTTCGGTATTTTTCCACTTCATGGATTTGGAATTTAGCTCGTCATTATATTTCTGAATGGTTGTTACTCGTAGTGACGTGTTGAGGGTGACACCATTTTAAATGATGTGTTGAGCCTGGGGGGTGCCACATGTTATTAATATTCATACGAATCTTCAGAGGAAAATGTCACAAATGGATTCCACATGTCAACCCAGGGAAGACTCGAAAGATACATGTGTACTGTGCCTCATGTCCTTTGAAATTTTATGAAAGAGTGATAACGGATTCTTTCGGGTTTCAGGGATTTTAAATTCATGACTTGTAGAAATGCCTGAAGCGCGAAAATTCAAAGCGACCTTTAGTGATTTGGTTACTTGATAATCAGGCGGCTCCACATCTCCAAAGAGCTTGGGATCATCCGATCAATCTGAGGAACTTCATGAACGACGATTATCACACAGGCCTTGTTATGATTTAATCAAAGATGTTTTTGTTTTAAATATGAAATTTATAGGATTATATATGTTCCAACATAGACTCCATTTGGGGATCACATCTCCCTGCGAGGCGTGGAAGAATAGTAGACCAAGTGCCTTTATTGGGTGAATGGAGTCATCATTGTATTTCTAGTAAACACTCTTGGAGAAAAATCATACAAAGAAAAATCAGATTTCAACCGAGTCTCAGAAAACCATCGAAACATAATCAATTATTTATCTCAAGTTAGGTTATTGATCTATTTCCTTTTCCTAAAACTGAGTTTATATTTTCTCAAGATAATCAAAACAACTTTAACCGAAGTATCAAACTTTAGTCGATTTTGTTCGCATCAAGGCTGAGTGATTTTTATAATTTATCTGGGGAGTCCCTTATCGTTTCAGAATGTAAATATTATCAGAAGGAGAACTAGATATCAGAGTATGTTTGTACATGTATGAAAGTCTTACAGGTATCATAGATATTGCTTCACTACCACCGAGCATGTTCAGTACCCCGGTGAATTTATCTACGTCTCCCATTGAATTTCCTTTCACCACTTCAATTTGCATTTCACATTTTAATTGAGATGAGGGAAATTATTACATGAATTTCTTTTCATCATGTCTTTTGGACAGAATGGGGGCAATCAATTTACGAATTTACTTTCACCATTTGTCTTGGATTGGATGGGGGAAATCATTATATGAATTTCCTTTCACCATCTATCTTGTATATTTTATAATCTTGAAGTTGGGGCAATCAATTTGTATGTATCATACAAGGAAGATATCTATTTAAGATTTGACAATGAAGGCCTGTCAACAATTTTTTATTGTACTCTGAACTAAATCTCTCCCGATCTTCAATACATATTCTCCTATAGGGAAGATCTTATGGGGAGTTTTAATTTTCCAGGGATTGGCCTTGAGAGAACTAATTGGTTAAAATCTGTTAGAAGAGCTAAAGTTATCAATATTATCCTAGACATACTTTCTTTCAGTTAGAATCAGAGGAATATAAAAAAATTCACCTAATCTTATTTTGAAAATATGTTTTCAAGTTTTCAAAATCAAGGAGAAATCCTTTCTTTATATGAAGATTTAAGGCCAGGTAGTAAAATCAGAATAGGGTAAAAGATTGAATATAGATGAAAAGAAATAGAACTGGGATTTGGGGGGCCCGCTGTAACAAAGATTTTCTTTCGTGTGAGTGCACTTCTTGATTATTCAAGATTTTCTTTTTAAGTCCTTTTTATTTTTATTTTCTTTTATTTTCGTTCGACTCAGAACCCTACAGATGTATACTTTTCTGATTTTTGATCAGGTGTTTATATTTAAGTGAGTGGAACCTTGTTCATGTCCAATAGAATTTCCTTTGCATTTTAGCAGAATATTAAGTATAGAAGTTCATACCTCGAATACCACTTAAATTTTCAATCAGAGAAATTTTTAATTCATCACCTGTTTTGAGAGAAAACAAATCTTTTGAAAAATGACCATTGGATTCTGATATCTTCTCATTTTTCTTCTAATAGTAAGCATTCTGCACGGGACCAAGATAGAAAAAAGTAGCGAATTCTGCAGAATAGAAATGATATGCAATACAGACATGTTATATTTTTCTTTTATTATATCACATAAGACTAGGTTTATTTACAAAAAGTAAAATTTAGATAATTTGCAGAAGAAGGAAAATGAAATTGCAAAATTAAACGAGAAACCAAACCGGTATATACAATGGTAATGCAAAACCATATTATTGCATAAAATGTTTTAGATAACGCCCATTGATAGGGGCTTCAAAAGTTTTTCCATCGATATTTTCCCGTAGGAATGAGTTCTTTCCCTCTGTAGCTGCGATCCTGAATGGTCCAAACCAGAGGTGATCAAACTTACTGTGTTTTCCCACATCTTCTTTTCTGACATCCCATTTTAAAACTAGATCATTAGGACAAAACTCCATCTCTTTCACTTTTTTGTCGAAAAGGGCTTTCATATTATCTTGATATTTTCGAAGTCTGTCATCAACTTAGGCCCTAGAATTCGATTATTTGGATAGTACTCCTTGTTACGTCATTCATATATTCGTTTTTTTATTTCCACAACTTCATTACTGGAAGAGCTAGATTTATAGGGAGAACAACGTCAGTACCATAAAACATTTGGAAAGGAGACATACCTATTGATTTCTTAGTGCCGATTCAGTTTTCCCAAAAGGCGTACTTTAGGTGAACAGTCCAAGCCTTCTTATTTTCCATTAATACTTTCTTGATTATATTAATAAAACTTTTTATGGATGATTCGGCCAACCCATTTCCCTAAGGATAATAGGCTGTAAAATGCCCCAGCACAATGTTGTACTTTTGACAAAATATTATCATTGCCATGGATTTGAAATCTTGGGCATTTTTTGCAACTATTTTTTGAGGGCAGCCAAATTTGGATAGGATCTTCTCCTCCAAAATTTTTATAACTACCGAATCTATGGTATTCTGAGTTGGAACGGATTCAACCCATGTCATGAAATAATCGGTAGTAGTTAAAATCCATTTATGTTGTGCGCTTGACTGTGGGTGAATTTCTTCGATGAAGTCCAGACCCCATTGTTGAAAAGGAGCCTTTGTTTTGACTGGGAATAAAGGTAGCACATGGAGCTTTTGTTTTCCAGAGAACAATTGGCAGGGGTTGCATGCTCTGACCTTGGCATTCACATCGATAAATAACTTTGGCCAATAATATTTGGCTCTCAAGATCTTGTAGGCTGTGGCCCTCTAGGCATGATGTCCTCCACACACTCCTTTGTGAAATTCATTTATGACATCCTCTGTTTCAGGTTCTGTTAAAAAACGTAGCAAGAAACCTAGAGGATCTTCTCAGTACAATTGACCTTCAATATTATAGTATTTAACTGTGTGTAGCTTCAACGTTCTTGCCTTGGATGGAGTTATGTTGCTCGGGCATTGAAGGGTGAGGAGGTACAAAATGATATCTCGATACCAATCAGAGGAAGAAAACTTATCCCTGATTTGGACTACAGGGGTTTGATTATCAAGTTCCTCTATGTCTGGGATATATCCCTGTAATTCCAGGTGGCTTATCCCGAGTGTTCTGAAATTTGATTTCGCTAATAATTTCTCCAGACCCTAACCTTTGACCAGCTTGGTCGGTTTTAATTCTAAATCAAACTCTTGAATTTTTGCTAACCGACCTCTCCTACCATCACTGTCTGGTTGTACCGAGATATCTTTGACATAGCTTGTTGGCACATAAGAGATTATCCTGGAATGCAACACATATGTCCTGAAAGATTTGATAGCTTTCACCATCGCGTAAGCTTGTTTTTCCAGTATATCATATCTTAATTCGGCATCTCTGAGACTCTTACTGAAAAAAGATATCGGTTGCTCGAAACCTTCTTCGTTCTTTTGCAGGAGTACAACTGCGATAATATGTTCTGATGCGAAAGAAAAGATCAGGAATTATTTAGTATAGTCAGGACTAACTAATACTGAAGCTTCACTTATAGCTTTCTTAACTCGCTCGAAAGATGCTTTGTCTTTGGCAGTCCATTTAATTTCACTGTCTTTCTTCAACATATCTGTGATTAATTTGACAATTTCAGCAAAGTTAGGGATAAACCTTCTCAAAAAATTTATTTTTCCTAAAAAGGATTGGATTTCTTTTTTATTTCTAGGAATGTTTATTGTGTCGATCACCTCGATTCGCTTGGGATCAACCTTGATTCCATATTTTGAAACTATATGATCCAGAATATTTCCTTCTTGCATAGAAAAATGAGACTTTTTAGGGTTTAGAGACAAACCAAATTTTTGATATTTCTCAAAGGTTTGTTTGAGATGAACGAAATGATTTGCATCAGAATTCGATAAGATTGTTAGATCATATAAGTAAATACCAAAAAATTTATCTCTCTCACCAATGAAATCTATATCCATCACTCTTTGGAAAGTGGCCCCTGCGTTCATTAAACCAAATGGCATTTTATCATACATGAAAGTTCCCCATGGAGTGGTTAATGCTATTTTTTCTTTATCATCTTCGTGTACAACAATTTGGTTGTACTCGGAAAAACCATCAATCATAAACATTATATTAGCTCCTACTACTTTTTCCAGGACATGATCCATTTTTGGTAGTGGGTAGTTGTGTTTAAGGGACGATGAGTTCAAATTCCTGAAATATACGCAAAGCCTTATTTCTCCACTTTTCTTCCTGATGGGTACCAAATTTGCTACCCATTCAGAATACCGAAGTGGGACAATAATCTTTGCGTCGAGAAACTTCTTGACCTCTCTTTCTATTACTGGAAAGAGGATAGGATTGATCTATATCAATGTTTTTATAAAAGGTTTGATACCATGCTTCAAAGGAATATTATGTTCAATCATAGAGGTATCATAAGTTTTTAAATTGTCATAGGACCAAGAAAAGACATCTTTGTATTGTTTAAGCAATTTGGCATATTTACTCTTCACCTAAGCTGGAAGGTATTTAGATATCTTGAATATCTTAGGTTCTTATTTAGTTCCTATGTCATAGTCTTCAACCTCCTCGGGTTGAGGTCATAGGGTATATTTCAAGGGTATGTCATATTTTTCAAACAATCTCTCAAAGGGTATCAGAACTTTGGGGATCTAATTGTTCTTAAGTAAAAGCATTCAATGATTTGCGATCTTATCTTGGAACTTTTCAGTATCTTCACCTTGCTATATGATCCATATAGGATCATTATGGTTTAATTGATCTATATGAGTCTGAGAGAATTTATCAACCATTTCTAGAAACTGTTTAATCTACTCATCATCTTCAAAAACCTGCCAGTGCTTCACATTATTTGGGATTGATGGCCTATGTCTCATTTCTATATGATACTTCAGTTTTAGGACACTGGGTGGGAGAAATTTCAAGGCTACTTCGGATAAAGAGTCTTCCTATTGATTTTCCATTTTGGGAATGTGATGAATGTTAAATGATGAGAAAAAATTATCAATCAGATCACAGGGGCAATTTTTGTATGACCTTAGCCTTGGATTTTTATCTTGATATTGCTACTTTATTTGTTTTACAATAAGTTCTGCATCACCCTAAACTATTAGAATTTCAATTTTTAGTTTCCTAGTAGCCTCCAATCCTAAAACCAGAGCCTCGTACTCACAAACATTATTTGTATAATTTATTTCCCATTGTAATATATATGAAAAGGGAATGAAATATTCATCTCCAGGTGCAAAAAACAACACTCTGGCCCATGCCCCTTCATAGTGTTACAAATTATTTTCATCATCCCTATGACCATTAATGATTTAAACCTATATGTTTCCTTCAGAGGGGTCAGTGGCCTGAGTTCCTGAAGAATGAAGGGAGAAGAACTTTTGCTGAGAAAAGAAGTTGCATTTTCCTTTGTAAAAACCCTATTAAAGAGGATATTCACGGGTTGCTATATAGGTAGGGTGCAAGAATGCCTGATTTTTGTAGACTGCACCATAGCTAGGTTGTGAGGGGTTCGTAGTTTTCTCTATAGGTAGGGTGCAAGAATGCTCATACGTGGGAAAAATGAGCATCTTCTCGATGCTTCTAGAAGGAGAAACTTCCATGGTGAGGTGGCATCTGAATGGTTTGGATCTTACTCACTTTCATGATTTGGTGGGATCATCCTAACCTCCTCACCTTATCCTCTTCAGCTTATAAAAGGAGAGGAGCTCTCATGGAGAAAGTTAGCTTTTGGTATTATCTTGGATTGGATTGAGCTTTGAAGATTGTTAGCTTGGCTAGATGAGCCATTTTGTCAAGATAGATTGTGAATATTATCAGATCTATGCTCTCATAATTCTTGGAGTGGAAGTGTGTGGGGAACAAAGGACANTAAAAGGAGAGGAGCTCTCATGGAGAAAGTTAGCTTTTGGTATTATCTTGGATTGGATTGAGCTTTGAAGATTGTTAGCTTGGCTAGATGAGCCATTTTGTCAAGATAGATTGCGAATATTATCAGATCTATGCTCTCATAATTCTTGGAGTGGAAGTGTGTGGGGAACAAAGGACAGTTGGAAGGGACCTTACGACATCAAGGCCATGGTTGTAATCTCTCTTTCACATTTAATATGATACAGTAATATGATTCTTTTCTATAAAGCTTGTTGTGTTTTATTGTATGATTCCTTGATCACATACATAGTTTTATATTGAGTTTATGCTATTACTATCACTTTGGTTGGTTGCATTCTTTTGCAAGATCATCATTGTATGAGTGTTGGAATAGAGCTAGGATGGTGATGGTGAGAGAAAGTGACATTTAAACGGTATGTCACCTATCCCTCTTTACTTAGTAAATTCAATATTTAAAACTTAAAGAAAGCATCATGTTCTGGTGTGTTTTGTTCTAGATCTAGGTGGATCTAGGGAGATCAGTTAGTGTCCGCACCTACCGATTTATCCAATAAAAAAATTGGTGACTCCACTGGGGAATGTATTGTTTCCTAGTTAGTCTAGTTTCCCTTGGTTTGATTGCTTGATTTCTGGTCTCTGAGTCTGTGGGAGATCCATCCAGACTCTCTAGATCTAAAAGTTCACTTAGACTCTTTGTCCTTTTTCCAAATTCCTTTTGATTACAAACATTTCCGCACTTCACCTGTATAAAGCCTACGAAAACCTATGATTTTCACACCTCACTATTTAAACCAGTGCGACATGTTCGCACCATACCTATTGCTAGCTTGCGAAAACTATTGATTTTCGCACTGTAATATACTACTGGTTTGCGAACTTGTTTGTAAATTTTTTTGGATTAGGTCTTGTTATATTTTGATGCCCATTTTTGCTTTGATTAGCTAGATTGAACTTTTGGAGCCTATATTGATCTGTTTACAGTCTGCTTGACATTATTTGAGTTGATTTTAGCCATCTTTGCTTTGTTTGGTTTTGAAGGATTAGTCTCTTTCTTTGAGTGTCTTTCAATTACAAAGTGTGTGCTTTCTTTAGAATTGTTTAGGGAAAGATCAGATTTCTTCTAAATAGTTCACTTTAAAAGAAAGATTTTAGTTTGGGTTTCTTTGTTTTAAGAAAGTTCATTATTTCTTTTAGTGAAAATTTTGAAACAAAAAGATTTAATTTCTTGCTTTATATTGGATTGGGGGCATCGCTGCATTTGAAGTAGTGGAATTGCATGATTCTTGGCATTTTTTTATCTTAAATTATGAAAAAAATTTCCCCTCATGGCCGAGGGGGGCCATGAATCGTGCATTTGTGTACAGTCTTTTTTGCTCATTTCTTGAGAATATTGATATTGATGAGTTTTAAAATTTTGGGACATTGTGCATCTAGGAATGATAAATGTTTTCTCCTGCTCGTAGCATAGCTTTCATCGAAATGAAAATATTGCATCTTCATCTCTTTGCATAAATTTCGAGTCGGTCAAAACACCATATTGTCCATTCCATTTTCCTCTTGAGTAACAACAACCATAAAATAAAGTGCTTATAAAAATTGATTAGACATTTTTATCTTTTCTGGTGACAAACCTACATTAGATTAGTCGTAGGGCTTTGGAATAGGTGTGAAAGATAACTTTCCAAAGCTGCAAACAAACATAGTATCTTGTGATAGGGAGAGTTAAATCCACTTACTACATTTTGTCCTGGGAAGCCCTTCTAACACAACGGTCAATCACGAGGTCACATTGAGAATCGCAGAGTTACTCACCCTGCTTTGTTGGTCTTGGTGTAGAGATTACGTGTATTATGGGGGTCGCTTGAGAGGTATACCCACAATGATGAGTGGAAGCCTTTCAAGTTGATTTTGGGCTAGATACCCTACCCTTGCACGTGGATCAGACTGTCGACTGTTTCCCCAGGCATCGCTGTAGTGATTGGTAACCTTAGTGGCATATATCTTTAGGGTCTTTACACAAGGTGACTATGGAGGGGAAAGTCTTCATGGTACCTAGAATTGACGTTGGCCAAACTCACTCGGGCTCCTTGAAGGGTATACCCACGATTATGTGTGGGAGATTGAACCAGGGTGTAATTCCATTAAGCAGGTCGTCAACGTAACTTTTCCACCCACTCTATCTCATCCCCTTCTTACATTGTTCTTGTGACGTAGGATTTCATCACAAACTAGTGTGCTCCTTGTGAGAAGGTTTTGTTTGCTTTCTTGCTTACTAGATTTTTAGTGTGTGTTGTTTGTTCTCCCTAGTGGACTCTAGATTGGTTTTTTGTTTTTAATGGCATCAGTTCCCAAAATGACCAATGAAGGAACCTCTACTCCAAGGGAACCTTTTGTTTTTCCTTCTTACAGAAACATTGGTCCTCCTCACATCGCTACTTTGAGCCTTCCAGGTCTCACAATTGGATTACCGGTATGGTTGTTTTCCACTCAGGTAATCCCGAATGTAGTAAGTTCTTCGGTCGTAAGAACTTCCCCCCAAGAGCATCAACCCATGTTGATCCTTCCCCTTCTTCACCAACAAGGTCTTCTTTGCCTTCTTCGCTTACAAGGTCAACTTCTAGTTCATCTTCTTCGTCGAGTGAAAGTTTTGAAGCTAGTAACCTAGTGAATAAGAAGAAGAAGAAAAGAAATATTAAGAAGAAGAAAGATAAGCAAGGGTCAAAACCTCCAACCACTGTCAAACATGTTGGAAAACAACCAGTTACTATTAATCGTTCTGGGAGTGTTGATGATGTCAAGATCACCCAAAAAACTCGTAAGTCCAAGTACCCTTGCAGGATTTGTAAGGGTAGCCATATTCTTAAGGATTGCCCTGGTGTATCCAAGGTTATAAAAGTATGGTCTACACACCCTGACCAACCCATGTTGTCAGCCTTTGAACAACATGCTAATGACATCCCGTAAACTAGTCACGATATCATTGGGAAGACGAAAAGTAGAGTCAAGTTTCCATGTATGTTATGCAAAGGGAGTCATCTAACTCACCTTTTCCCTTGTATGGAGAAAGCCTCAAAATTACTGGAAGACATGACTGTTTCATAGCCTCAACTTCCAACTGCTTATCGTAAGTTTTCTCTCAACCCCCCTGTAGTTGATGGAATGATCACTCTGGACCCATCGTCGGTTAATCCAATTCATCATGTCATCAATCTGGTCACGTCCTTAATTGAACCAGTTGACAAAGTGGTCAGTCCGATATCTCCATCGATTGATCCCAGTCTCCCTTTAGAGAGTGTTAACAAAATGGTCGATCTGTTTCCACTTGTCAACCCAATTCTCCCCTTGGAGAATGAAATCCAAGTGGTCGATCTGATCTCTCCATCGGTCGATCCTACTCTCCTACTAGAGAGTAAACCCGATACTACCCATGTTTTTTTCGCTGATACAAAATCTACCATGACGGGGGCTATTCCTCCTTCTCCTGTGGAACCCCCTCCAAGTAATGAGGCCATCCTTTTTAATTGGGGTGTGCTAACTGGACCTCGTCTTCCCTCTCACATTCCTTTAAAGATTACACTACAAGTTTTTGGTTGGGACATTCCTGAGACATTGATAGATGAAGGTGAGTCCATTAACATTTTGTCCACTTTTTCTTGGCAAGCTTTGGGTTGTCCTCAGATTGCCCTGGTTACGCAGAATTTGTTAGCTTTTAATAGAAGAACTAGTCAACCTTTAGGGACCCTTCCTCAGTTTCCTGTAACTTTGAGAGGGAAAACTATCTTTATTGATGTCATGGTCGTCCAAGACCGCTTGGATTTCACTTTACTCCTTGGGCGAGATTATGTCTATGCCATGAAAGCTATTGTGTCTACTCTTTTTTGTGTGATATCTTTCCCTCACGATGGACAAGTTGTGACTGTTGATCAACTTTCATTCATTGACCCCGACTGGATTGCCTCCCTAAATGGTTCTTATATGCAGAAAATATCGCCCCGACCATAGGTCAATTATGTGGCGTTGTCACCCATGGCTTCAACTTCTGATGACTTAGATCTAGTAGTTGACATGGTGATCTCTTAGATAGGGTTGTTAGAGCCTGATCTCTTTATCTCTGTCGCGACACTCGACATGGTGTCCTTCCAGAGTGTTTTTCTTCCTTCCAGTGAAGACCTCTTGGAAGCCATGACTGAGTTTTCTCCCTTGACATGGTGTCATTCTAGAGCATTGTATTCTTGGAATCCATGATCAAGAAGAGAGACTCCGAGGATAGTTTTTGCATCTCTGAGGCAACCTTGTTAAAAAATGAAATAGAGGTCTTTGAGCATAGTTTTCTAATTTCAAGCTCGTTAAAAAATTAAACCACTTACAAGGATAGTTTTTTTGTCTCTGTGGCAACCTCGTTAAAAAATGAAACAAAGGTTATGAGCATAGTTCTTGTTTCTATGTCAAGCTCGTTAAAAAATGAAATAGTTTTCCCCCTCTCTTTTTGAGTCAAGTCCTTCGTCTAGTATTTGAAGCTTCATTTCCTCTGCCTTTGTTGTTGGATGAAATGAAGCTTGGGGGGAAATAATTTCAGCCTCTGGACTTCATGCTGAAGTAGAGCCGCTAGTTTCTTAAGCTAGGGGCTAAGTACCAACCATCCATGTGTTATGCGTTGGGAAGCCCAAGCATATTTTCTATGGTTCAAGCTTGTGTAAAAATGAAACCACTTACCTCAAGCATAGTTTCCTCTGGTTCAAGCTTGTGTAAAAATAAAATCAGGTCCAATCATAGTTTTCTCTGGTTCAAGCTTGTGTAAAAATGAAACCAGGTCCAAGCATAGTTTTGTTTTGTTTTAAAGCTTGCGTAAAAATGAAAACAATCCCGAGCTTAGTCTTTGTTCTTTCTCGTGCTCGTAAATACATGAGAATAAGTTACCGAGCTTAGTATTTTTTCTTTCTCATTCTTGTAAATCAATGAGAATGTAACTGATTATACTTTTATGACTTTTCAGACTCGTAAAGGTTATATGAAAAAGGAACCCCCTGTAGTTTCCTTTAAGCTCTTTTCAGATTCTCTAAACATGAAAAGATTGTTGAGTGACCTTGTTCTCTTCATGCTCATTAAAGTATTTGAAGAAAACATTTTTTGAGCGATAGTTTATCTCTTTTTCAGTCTCATCAGACTACTTTACAAAAAAGGAATTGAGAGAGTTCTCTTTAAGTCTTTTTCAGACTCTATAAACATGAAAACACGTTGAGTTTTCTTTCTTTGGACTTGTTAAACAAACATCGAAAAGCCCATATGGGATCAAACCATTCCTTCTTAGGGTTTGTTAAACATACTCTGAGGGACTCATCCAAAGGATGAGCTTACATTACAAGCATATGTTATCCTTCTCAAGCTTGTGTAAAAATAAAGAGGTACTCACCAGAGATGGTGGGGGGAAAATTGGAAAAGAAATATGTCTAAACCTGTATGGAAGAGTCACTTTTGAGCATGACACCCTTTCACTCGCTTTGCGTCTAGGTTGGAAAATCCACCTGTCTCTTGATCATACTCCTTATAATATTACAAAATGGTCTATGATGCCTTTTGTTGAGTCAGTGTTTCCAAGACGGTTGTCTTGTCGTCAATATGTTCAAAAAATAAGTTCAACCCATAAATCCTTCTATTGCGTCAGCCATTTCTATAGTCCTTAAGCCTTCTATTGCGTCGACCATCCCTGAGTCAGTCCTGAATCACTTGTTACTCTGATCTACATCAAATCTTGTTACCCATTTCGTGTCATTGATGGGGGATACATTAAGGCCTTCCTGTGACGAGTCTTTTCTTGTCGACTTCAAATCATTATCCAGGAATTAGACTTAGAAACTAATTGGTACCTTGGAACTTGCATGCTTCAATGGCATGTTTGCTTTCTTTTGACAGTGGGTTTTCATTATTGACTCCTGATCGGGAGATTCCGCCGAGTGTTCAAATTCAACTCATTAATTCAAATTCGTTGGATTGTACTAGTGTACCTTGGGATTCATTGATATTAATGGTGATTTCCCTCGTACTTGTTAACGGTTCTCATCATTGACCGGTAATCAAGTGGTTTCTACCATGTTCAACTTCAACACATGTATTCGCATGGTTAGATTTGCACTATAGAGTGGTGGAGATGAAGACCCTAGATATTTTTTGATAGATCCAGGTTGCGTTGGAGTATACTTAGTGTACTATTACATAGATCCACATTGTATGTCTGGTGGCTATGTTCAATTTTGAGTCCTTAACACATAGATCCATAGTGTATTTTGGGTGGCTATGTTTAGATTTAAGTCATATTGGCATGGATCCATAGTGTATGTTTGGTGGCCATGACCTGTCTTATTTGACATGGATCTTCACAAGTCATCATTTATGTTCTAAGTAATTTGTATTATGAGTATGGGAATGCCTATCTCAGTGATGATATATTATTGTACTGTATTTCCTTGTTTGTTGGTAGGTTTCCGACCGACTGTTCCTTGTTCCCTACACACACTTGACAAAGTATTTAAGCTATCACTCTGTTCTAACTTCATACTTTGGGGGGATCTTTGTTACACATTATTTTTGTCATCCCTGTTATCACTGAAATTTCGTCCGCACATGGTGACAAGAACTCAGCATCGTCAAACAGTAATGAAGTCATTCATGGCACTGAATTAATTTCACAACATTCCAAAAGGGTCAAAAACTATACAAAGTAACCAAAAATTGAAGGGTGCTTTACAGAAGTTTGGTGTGCACGCACATGCGCAGAACAAGGACGTACCATGCGCGCATACGCGCATGATGCTCGACTGTTGGCGCAAAACCCTGCGCACCTGCTAAACGACACATTTATTGAATTGGTCGGCCTCCCAACCACTTATGGATCAACTCCCAAGATGATTTGACTCCCAAATCTGAGCTGAATCTGCATGGTAGGCTGGTCAAAGACCTAATGAAGCCCTACAGAGCCCCTTTTCACACTTTAAAGGAGTTACATAATCACCCAATGCAATGCTATAAAAAGCCATGAAGAAACATCATTTTCTCAAGGAATTTCATGTAATGTTATGCTGCCTAATTGTTTTAAGGACTCACTCATTGGCAATAACACATTGGCACCATTTCATAGAGCCATTCACCT
>JASDQU011029392.1:25047-53651 GCA_032191745.1 Picea mariana
TTTGTGACTATTGCAATTATTTTTGTCATTTGCCGAAGACCTTTGAACTTGGTAGGGCCATCAATGCCCACATCATCGTCGTTGCTTATTGCGACGATCATTGCCTATTTGTTCAGAGCATGTTCCTTTGCAGAATTGTCTTCTGCCTTTATCATTACCGCCCCCGAGGGCACTGAAGTTGTCTACACCAACACTTTCTTCATATTTTTTCAGAGTTACATAACATGAGCATGGGGCATGCCCGCCTCGTTTGTACACAGTTTTCTATTTTTTCTGCACAACTCTCAGAAGGTCGGGTCCTACCGGTTCCTTTTTTCTCCAACGGATCGCTCTGAACGGTCCCACTATTGCTCTCTCTTACAACAATATTCTTAGTAGAAGAAATATTGATGGATTTCGGCTATACGTATGCTCCTAACCTCATCCATCAGGGGGCATTATGTATCACTAAAATTTTGTCCACACATGGCGACAAAAACTCAGCATCGTCAAACAATAATGAAGTCATTCATGGCACTTAATTAATTTCACAGCATTCCAAAAGGGTCAAAAACTATACAAAGTAACCAAAAATTGAAGGGTGCTTTACAAAAGTTTGGTGCGCACACACATGCGTAGAACAGGGATGTACCATGCATGCATACGTGCACGATGCACGGCTGTTGGCGTAAAAACCCGCGCACCTACTAAATGGCACATT
This sequence comes from Picea mariana, assembly GCA_032191745.1. Lineage (NCBI taxonomy): Eukaryota > Viridiplantae > Streptophyta > Pinopsida > Pinales > Pinaceae > Picea > Picea mariana. Next base: position 25,748 of record JASDQU011029392.1, read on the forward strand.
TATTGAATTGGTCGGCCTCCCAACCACTTATGGATCATCTCCCAAGCTGATTTGATTCCCAAATCTGAGCTGAATCTGCATGGTAGGCTGGTCAAAGACCTAATGAAGCCATAAAGAGACCCTTTTCACACTTTAAAGGAGTTACATAATCACCCAATGCAATGCTATAAAAAGCCATGAAGAAACATCATTTTCTCAAGGAATTTCATGTAATGTTATGATGCCTAATTGTTTTAAGGACTCACTCCTTGGAAATAACACATTGGCACCATTTCATAGAGCCATTCACCTCTCCATTGAGTGGATGTGCTAGGAGTTCTTTCACTATCATTTCCATTTTTCTTATTGTAAGGAGAGCAAGTTTGTGAGGGCCCAAGAGCCTTCCTTTGGAGGAAGAAGGGACTCATAGTCCCCTTTCTTCATTGTGCTTTGATTTCATCAATAGATCTGCCCAAAAACATTGGTGATATTGGTCTTTTTGTGTTTGTTATTTCTTTATCCATATGCTCATAGTTTTAGTTTGTTTTAATTTAATTCTTGCTTATAGTTTTGTTTTGTTTTCTCTAACTCTTTCCTCTACAGCTGTCATGCTCAGCAAGACCGAACTAGGCATGTAATCACCCTTGATTTGCTCACCAAGTTGACGAAAAGGGTGCAAAAAATCCCTATGACCATTAATGATGTAAACCTATCTGTTTCCTTTAGAGGGGTCAGTGGCCTGAGTTTCTGAAGAAAGAAGGGAGAAGAACTTTTCCTGGGAAAAAAAGTTGCATTTTCCTTTGTAAAAACCCTATTAAAGAGGATGTTCACAAGTTGCTATATAGGCAAGGTGCAAGAATGCCTGATTCTCGCAAGCTACACGATAGCTGGGTTGCGAGAGGTTCGCAGGTTTCTCTATAGGTAGGGTGCGAGAATACTCATACGTGGGAAAAACGAGCATCTTCTCGATGCTTCTAGAAGGAGAAACCTCCTTGGTGAGGTGGCATCCGAATGGTTTGGATCTTACTCACTTTCATGATTTGGTGGGATCATCCTAACCTCCTCACCTTATCCTCTTTAGCTTATAAAAGGAGAGGAGCTCTCATGGAGAAAGTTAGCTTTTGGGATTAGCTTGGATTGCATTGAGATTTGGAGATTGTTAGCTTGGCTAGATGAGCCATTTTGTCAAGATAGATTGTGAATATTATCATATCTATGCTCTCAGAATTCTTAGAGTGGAAGTGTGTGGGGAACAAAGGACAATTGGAAGGAACCTTAGGACATCAAGGCCATGGTTGTAATCTCTCTTTCACATTTAATATGATACAGTAATATGATTCTTTCCTATAAAGCTTGTTGTGTTTTATTGTATGATTCCTTGATCACATACATAGGTTTATATTGCGTTTATGCTATTACTATCACTTTGGTTGGTTGCATTCTTTTGCAGGATCATCATTGTATGAGTGTTCGAACGGAGCTAGGATGGAGATGGCGAGAGGAAGTGACGTTTAAACGGTATGTCGCCTATCCCTCTTTAGTTAGTAAATTCAATATTTAAAACTTAAGGAAAGCATCATGTTATGGTTTGTTTTGTTCTAGATCTAGGTGGATCTAGGGAGATCAGTTAGTGTCCGCACTTACTGATTTATCCAATAATAGTAGGACGAAGTGCCATCGAAAAACATTTTCCATACTCCTTCTCTACTATTTACACTTTTCTTTGTTTTTTCTATTTTTTTGTTTTCTTCCATACATTCATCAAAATCATCGTCTATTGATAAAATACAATTTCCTAGATCCTAATCGGAAACATAGACTGGATAATTATTTGGGTTTTTGGGGTCACTTACAGTATATTCCAGTCTAGTCTCTCTGTATAGTCGAGTAAATTGTCCACCAAAAATCAGGATTGTAGCGTACATCATGTCCAGTTGAAGTGATCCTCCTAGTTTTGTGCCCCAAGACCTGGATAGAAGCATTCCATACTTAGCAGGGACGTCAGCAACAACTACATCCATAAGAATACTCTTTACAAGAATCTATGTAAGATTCACTACCAAATCCTTGATCATGCCGAGACATTTAACTTTTCTTGAATCAAACGAGTATAAGTACTTATAAGGTCTAGTGATTTCGAGACCCAAATTTTCCATAATAATCTTAGGCATTAAGTTATGTGAAGCCCCAAAATCTAGCATGCAATTCTGAAGTAAGTGGTCATGCACAGTCAATGTAGTATAAAACGGGGCAACAAAATCCTTGGTATTTTCGATGTGCAGACCAAACATAATCATCACTCTTTCATCTTGTAGATGGATCACATTTGCATGAGATTCAACATCAGAAAAATTTATCATTTTAGTGATCTATTTTTTATAAATTGGATTCTTAGCCAGCTCAACCAGAGTCATGGGGATTTTAATATTAATTTTTTCATTCTCTAAAATAAAACCTCTAGTTGTTTTTTCGACTTCTCTGTTTGAATATTATGCTTCCATAGTCTCTGTCTTCTTAGTTTGTGTTGCTCTAGTTTCAACTATTTTTGTTCGAGAAGCTTGTTTTTCAATTAGAGGTTTAGTAACAACTGCCTCGCTCAATTTATTTCTTGATAAAATATTTTTTGGTGGAACACTTATAGTATTTCTCTCTCTAGGCCTCAAATTATACTTCTGTTGAAACTCAACCATTATGGAGTCGACAATTCCTTGGTATGAAGACTCTCCCAGATTATTTATACTTTGTTCATTACTAAACAAGGGTTCTTGGTCTAGATATCTTTCATAATCCTATCTAGTTATATGAGGTTCTTGGTCGTCATCACTAAGGTTGTTTATATCCTCTTCTAACCCCTCGTAGTTTCTCATATCATCCCTTTGCATAAAATTTTAATTTTTAAATGGGGCTTGGATTTTTTGATCTTCATTTTTTACTTGTCTCTGCTGGGTCTGGGGGTTAAGATTTCTCCTGAAATATTTTCTAACAAATGGATCAGGTTTGTCTTGTTCTATTTCCATCCTAGAGATTTTTTTTGACAAATATTTGATTATCTTAGCCATGTCATCCATTTTTTCTTCCACAAACTTCCCAGATCCGGGGGGTCCTACTTGTTCCCTGAAGCGTTTAGGTTCTTTGGTTCCTGTCTCAAACTTAGATTTTAATTTACAATATTCCATCATGTTTGATTTGATTTCTATGACGTCGTCTTGCATTCCTGTTAGAGTTGTGGATCTTCTTTCTCTTAAAAGTAGGGAAAAATTGGGTTCAAAATCCCCTGCAAAAGTTACCTTTGTTGCAGGTTGAGAGGGTTTAACTTTGGCTAGGATCTTATGATAAAGTTTGTTAAATATTTGGGTAAATTCAAGAACTGACTCATAATTCCTTTTTCTCAATTCCCCAAATTCAGTCAAATAGTAAATATGGTATTTTGTTTCTCCCCGCTGTCTTAGAAAAATGTTTTCTAAATCATCGTATGACCATAGGGATCCTACCGAGAATCCTCGAAACCAAATTCTTACTTGTCCTTCGAAATTTTGCACTAAAATCCTGAAGTAAACATCCTCATGTTCAATTCCAAGGATATCAACGAGCTAATCGAAAAATGTTTTGTGCTTTGTGGTAGTTAAATCTCCTTCTCCCGTAAATTTTGGTAAATTCTTCATGTAATTTTCAGGTAAATCATGAAGGATGGGAGGAAGGACCAAAGGGGTGTATCTAAGAGCTACTTTGGAAAAAATTCTAGGGGGTGGAGGTGGTCCTTGACCACCTGCTCCTCCATCTCCAACACCACCTCCTCTAGCAACATCCATTAGAAGTCTAGGGGATGAACTTCAGGAATTAAAAAGAGGGTTTTCAAAAACTTCTAGGGACCGAAGTGGTGACCTTTCAACTTCCTTGGGATGTGGCACAGGGAAATCTGTAAAATGATCATTAGGAGATGCAAATTCTAGAAGAGGAAAGAAAGGAAAATGTGGACTAGTTTCCTCAAACTTACAAGATGTATAGATAGGTGAACTAGCAGGGTACAAATCGGGGTATACAATATGCTCTTTAGGTTTTTGGAGAACTGAAACCTTTACTTCTAGTGAGGATGGGGTAGACAGAAAATTAACGACACTGGGTATAGAAGAGGCTCATTTAATCAAATCGTTTGGAGTATCAGAAGGGTCAATATCAATCTTTATTTTGGGTGCAATTACCTCCGGGTTCTTACATCTAACATCGGGATTTCTAGTTGAGGCCTTCACAGAGGGTGTTTGTTTAAAATTCTCTTCAGGAGTTAATTATTCAACCAAAACCTTAGTATTGACTTGGGAAACTTTGGGTTGGTACATTTTACCTGCCGATGTGGTAGTCGACTTGAGGTATCCCTTTGGTTTTAACAACCTTTAGGGATCTGATACAGGTGTGGTATGTTGATCATGTGGGTTCTTTTTAGTATTCTTATGACCGAATGCCAGTTTATCTATAGTGGAGTCACCAAGTGAAGGATAAAAATAGACTTGATATAATATTCAATCTTTGTTCACTATCAAACATAGAATCTTACCTTGTCGTTTTCCCAGGGAAAAATAACTTTGTTTCTTCGTCCCCGACAACGACGCCAAAAAGATGTTGTTCCTGATATTAAAATTAAGGCTAAAATAATAATGTCATGCATAAGGAAAGTTTGAGAGAGTGTGTTTTTAAAATGTGCTTTTTATACCTTAGTTATATGAGAAAATTTCCTTAAATGAAATTAACAATTCGACATCACAGAGGTCGTATTTCGCGTCTGAGTCAAAATTGTAATATTAAATGGTGTGAGAGAAAGATACAAAACTGTAAAACAAATCAAGGCATCAATTACTAAAGAGTCCCACCTTGTTGCAGTAGAAAAAAATAGATAGTTTAGACTTGAATAAAGCATAAAATACAGTAACCCACACAACAAGCAGGTCTTGATTTACTCATAGTAAATGCAGAGGAAAAGCTGCTTACCTAATAAATTATTGATACAATAAGATTACAGTATTTGTTGTACTAAATTGAAATCAAACATTTATCAAGGAAGACATAAAGAAATGCTGAGAAATGGAAAACAAAAGAAACACATAACCCAGATTAAACAAAACTTGGAATCTTTTTCTGCACTTATATTAATACTCTATAAGGAGATTTTTCTCTATTACAATCGGCAAGAAGCAACCTTCAATAGATATTTAATCTATGTATTTATACAAAATTGTCACAAGCCCAAATGGTTAGACTTCTCATAATTTAAAAATAGTAAATATTTTTGAATAAGATTACAATATGTAAAAACTGAAAAGTTCCATTAGCCCTCTCCTCTGTCTCTTCATCTGCTAGCAGAGACGTTTCTTCTCCTCATTATTTAGCCTAGAGACAACTGGCATCTGATCTTCACCTATATGAGTAGTACGTGTAGTTTTCTTACTTGCTTCCAGATGTGCTTTCTTTACCATATTCGACACATTGGATGCATCTACTCACTAACTTTACCACCAACCCAGAAGGTTCAGTTGCTTCATTTGCCTCAAGAGTGTATAGATTCCTTTCTACCTAAGGAAAATTTTCTTGTATATTTTTTGCTCCTGCTTGAAATGTCGACGTTTTCCAGGGCCCATCCTATCATGTCGTTATACAACATGAGTCTCGACCATACTTCTATTTTGTGTAGCCCTGAATGAGCTATATCCCTGAGTTTAGTTGCTTGGGTTTCACTCACTTCGTCCCCTGAATCCTCTGGGCAATTTATAAGTTTGTTCTCTAGAATATCGAACACTTGTGTCCAAGATTTTACAGTATCTATGGCTATCGGTGAGGTGTCTGACAGAACATTTGTGTTCGGATTTGCGCTTTCACCAACTACTTTAGCCGTATTTCCTGGTGCCATGATATTCATATAATCAGAACTCGGTTAACTATTATAGGGGAATGCGTGAGCTTCTCAGTTGGAGAAAACTTGCTATTCTGTGAGAATGAAAATGGAATTCAAAATCAAATATTCATATTCAACTCAAGCATATTGATATGAAATACCTTTACTGACTATAAATTTATTTACCTTAATAAGAAAATCTAGGCCCAGATCTACAATCTATATTGAAATCATTATCGTTGATTTGTGGTTAATGCCATTAATATTGGTGGTTCGTGATAGGGGAAATTTTCTTAATCGTGATTTCACGAAAGATTAATTGTGAGATAATATTGTTTAAAAAATTAATTAATCGTGTTTAACTTTAAGTGTTTTTGGGTATTCAGACTTTGGGATTTTTAATAGTATCTCAAGATAGAATCCCCGAAACCCAAAACCGTGAAATGATTAATTATTAGATAATCATTTTTTTTAGCTTTAATTAACCACGTTTAAGTTTTAAGTGTTTTGGAAGTTTGGACTTCAGAGACTTCAAGATATGAAGGATGATAAACGTCCAAACATCTGAAGTGTGAAGTTAATAAATGTATTTTAACCGAGATTAACTTAACTAATTAAGATTTAATATTTCAAGATTTTTCCGCTTCGTGGCTTTACAATTTAGCTCGTCATTATATTTATGAATGGTCATTACATGTAGTGACGTGTTGAGTGTGACATCATTCTAAATCAAGTGTCGAGACCAGGGGGTGCCACGTGTTACTAAGATTCATATGAATATTTAGAGGAAAGTGTCTCAAATGGATGCCGCGTGTCAACCCAAGGAAGACTCGAAAGATACATGTTTACTATTCCTCATTTCCTTTGAAGGTTTATGAAAGAGTGATAACAGATTCTTTCAGGTTTCAGGGTTACTTAAGTGCGAAACTATGAAGTGACCTTTTGTGATTTGGTTACTTAATAATCGGGCGACTCCACAACTCCACTGAGCTTGGGATCATCCGATCAATCTCAGGAACTTCATCAATGACAATTATCACACGCACCTTGTTACGATTTAACCAGAGATGTTTTTGTTTTAAAGCTCAAAGTTATAGGATTATATATGTTCCAACAGGAGGAATTCCTTCATGTTGAATTGTGTGAATTTCCTGTCGACCTTGCTTAGCCTATGAATTCCTTTCTTGGTGGAGTTTAGTCCTAGCTCGGGGGTGACCCACTACTGAGAGTGATGAGCAGCATGGTCTATGGTTGGGAGGTTCGTGGAAGGTCTGCATGCATTTGGTGGTCTTCTATTAAAATATAAGTGCCTCTTCTATGTTCATTTACATGTTGTGTAAATGTACATGTGATATAATTGATGAGTAATGCATGGATATATTGTATATGTTGTATGTGTAGGCTTACTATTATTTCTGCATTAATCTATGTATTATTAGAATATGTCATCTGTATATGTTTATATATAGGTAGATAATAATTGTCATTTCTATGTTTATATGGATGTGTATGATGTTTCTGAAAGTATATTTGTGTGTCATAGCCTAGTACATTAAGGTTGGGTTTGTCACAAAATGGTATCAGAGCATGAAAGTTTCTTTTGGTGGCATGGCCGGCCATGTTGGTCTATGCTTCGGGGATGTAGAAAAGATACAATTGATTAGGTAGCGTTACCTGACAAAGGTTGATGGTCAGGGATGTCACAAATTGGTATCAGATCCATGGTTTCAACACTGAGCCTGTATGGGCCAGGAAAGTGGAAGTTGAAGAAAAGGTTTCGAAAAGGAATTGTTGTCGAAATGGACAAAATTGAATTTTAGAGCCTAGTTTTTGACATTGAGCCTGAATTGGACCATATAAGTGGTTATGGAATCAAAAGATCAGAGAAAATCGTTGTCGAGAGGGACAAAATTTGAATTTTAGAGCATCCCAGAGTGCCAAGAGAACACCTTGGTCATGTTTGGAAGTTCAGGAGGTATAGAGGTTCAATAAAGTCAGTAGAGAAAAGAGACTACAATAACCTTGGATTTGGAACCACAAGGTTTGAAGTTGGGCCATAAGATCTGTGCAGGGGAAAGGCCAACATTTTCTAGTTGTCAGATCTAGAAAAAGGTGCATTAGATTTAACCTCCAAAGTCCTTAGGACTTCATAACTTCAGTGAAGTTTATGAGTTAGAGAGCCAAAGGGGCCAAAGCATCGAATCTCCGAAGTCGTGAAGTGGATCTACACAACATATCCAGGGGGAAGTGCTTGACCATTGGATCATCCGAAGACAGATCATAACCGTTAGATCAAGCCAAGAGAAAGAGGTAAGGCACAATGATGAAGAACATATCTCAGCTGTCAAATATGTGCACAAGTGATTGTGAGCCATATATCTCACAACAGTTCGGGAGTTCGGTGTTTGGGAGAAACAAAGTATGCTAGTGTGAAAACTCCTGAAGCCCAAAGTCTTGAAGTTCAGAGTTAATCCAAACTATTCATCAAAAAGGGGCATGTGTCGGAAGATCAATGTATTTGGGAGTTCAACATTTGGGAGAAACAAAGTATGCTAAGGAGAAAAATCCCTAAGTCCCAAAGTTTGGAGTTGATTCAGACCGTCCATCAAAAGGGACACATGTCAGGAGATCAACTTGTTCAGGAGTTCGAAGTTCAGGAGAATTGGAGTGTGTTAGTGTGAAAAGTCTCGAAGCCCGAAGTCCCAGAGCACGAAGTCCCAAAGCCAAAGAACAGAAGTGGGGTGGCATGTTTATGTCACCAATGGTGATGTGGACCCTTCCTAGGCATGCCATGTGCCACCACCTTAATTGTTGATAGTAGTACCATGTCGAACCCGGAGAGTAAAGGAGTTTGGGAGTTCGACATTCGGGAGAATTGGACTGTGCAAGTGTAAAATATTGTGAATCCCGAAGTCCCAAAGTGATGTGGTCTACTAACATCACCAATGATAATGTGGACACATGGGATGTGTGCCACGTGTCAGTGAGTTAAGAACCTTTGGAAGATAGAAACACTAGTTAGAACATGACACATGTCACCCATCATATTGGGCCACGTGTCTGCTTCTAGTATTCCACCATGTGGAAATCTTCTTGAGCATGGTTAATGGGGACCCTGATGGTCAGAGGGGATGTGTGCCATTAGATCCCAAGGTCGGAAGACTTGACACTCCAAAAGAAATGGTTTGTGATAGAATGGGAGGAATAAATCCATGAGGTTTTGTAGCACCGAAGTAACGTAACGTGATGACATCTCGGGCGTGACCTAGAAGTATTCAGAGATTCACATTTCAAGAGTTTTGGGGTGTGTAGATGTGAAATCCTCCAAATTCCTGGAACCCTGAAGCTCTGAAGTCTCGAAGATAGGAGGGCTAGAGTTAATATCAACCGTTGATCGGGAAATGACACTTGGCAACAAAGGTAGCAATCCAGAGACTTGGCACTCCAAAAATATTGAGAGTATGGATAGTCCAAAATCCCCGAAGCCTGGAGTTTCGTAGTAAATATCATTCATTGGATGTTGGGAAGCCAAGGATTGTTGATCCACCCCACTTTGCGAGTTCACTAATGCGACACTCCGAGAGATTTTTTGTGATGTGCTTTGGAAACCACTGAAGCCCAGAGTCCCGGAGTTCTTTTTCACCGTAGATATGAACAGAGAATGTGGATCGTAGATCCAATGTCCTTCGTAAATTCACCAGTTAAATGTTTTGTGAAATTTGTGTTGTGCAGAAAGGGAAACCTCCTAAGTTTTGGAGCCCTAAGGTCCCGAATCTCCATATAAGAACCTATCAGACTAGGGATTGGTCACAACCGATGGTTGCATGAGATTTGGGGCCAAAGAAAGAGGGCTATTGCCTAGAAATTGTTTTTTTTAAACAAAGAAGGGCTTAGAGATAGATCCCATGGGGTCCATGATTGAACATTACTGCATCGAAAGAAGTAAAGAGGGTATGTAAACGTGAAGAGAGGATCTAGCAAGGTTCGAAGAGCCAATTCAACTCTGTGAAATAAAAACAATTGTACAAATATTGCCTTTCAGAAAGCACCATTGTGCAAACAGTTATAACTTTATGCTTAGGATTCTGAATTGAGCAAGGAGGCAATCATTGGAAAGGTCTTGAAAAGAGGATTCCAGGTATTCATCTATCCGTGATACATGATAATGCATGCACCATAATTTGATATAGAGATGCAAAGAATGGGAACAAGGAAGGATGTTTTTATGGAATATGAAAGAGTTTGGAGATAAGATGTGACATCTCCAAGGATTAGTCCTGTAGTTGGAGATAGCACCTCCATTATTTCTATCATAATGTGCATTGGAAGCATGGCATGAAGGTCATCAAATATGGCATGATAGAAGTTGAATATGCATGTTAGAAGGATAATTAAAATTTCTTCAAGAAATAAATTAGTGTTAACTAACCAAGGTTACTCAGAGAACATGACTAGAATTATAATTCGTTCATGCATGAGTTGGATCAGAGGAATCCAAATGATAATGGAATGCTGAAAATCAATATCAGCATAATATGTGGTTGCAAGTATGCAAGGTACAAAAGGAAGGACTCCTAGATGGAGTCAAGTCCATGAACATCCTAATATAATGGAAGAAGAATTCATGAGGTAGATATCAAGCCAAGAATAATTTAAAAGTGAAATGATTTCTAAAGAGAAAAAAAAAGTAACCAGGAAGAAAATGGTTTTATGCATGGGTTTGAATACAGAGGAGATGGTGCCTGACAAGAACCCATATTAACTGACATAGAGCCATGAATGGAAACCAAGAGGTTGTAGGTATCACTTGAAGCTATGATGGTAAGGTAAAATAAGTACTTTCAGTTAATTCCATGTAATTAGCAAAGGAGGCATATGTGCATCCTTAGAGTATGCTAGAGATTGGCTAGGCAAGTCAAGTTTGAGGCTAGTTGGCAAAGATAAGAGAAGAGTACAAGAAAACCTCAAGTACTAAAGTATTCAGTCAGGAAAGGGCTGAAGGAGTTCAGTTCCGAAGAGTAATTGGATATTGAATATCCAAAGTCTATAAGACAACATGTTTGGAATTATGTTAGGGTCCTAACCCACACATAGGTAGAACAATATATTCGGATGTAATAAAGGTCAATATTAATAAGGCCTTTCAATAAAATAGAATAAGGCGGATGTAAGAAGACTTAATAGAAACTTCCACTTCTAGAAGGATCTTCCTCTAGATGCTTCTTTTTAGTATAAATAGGAGTCGAGGGTATGAGAACCCTATCTTGGATATTATTGTAATAGAGCTCTACTCAACTGGAGGTTGCCCCCTCGAAGAGGCCCATGAACATTTCTTTCAGATTCAAAGTGCTATTCCTGTTGTTATTCTTATATCATTTCCATGTTATTGTGGTGAATGTTCTGGTTATATTGCTGTTATTCTGCCATTACTAGCATTTTATTTCTATTTTGCATACATTTTATATCTGGTATATTACAAATGGTATCAGAGAACTTTCCTTGGTAGAAAGTGTGGGTTAAATTTTTTCAGGGTAGAGACGTATTACAGTGTCTTTAAACCACAGAGATCTATCATTACATGCATAAACCCGCGGTTGAGGGATTTATACATGCAGGAAATACAAGTGGTACTTAAGCGCACATCTATTTGCCACCCTTGTAACCCCTGTTGGTACCCCTTCGAGTGGTAGCACATCAGACAACACCTATGTACGGATCGACATAGATTACCTGAAGCCCTCTTTAGATAAATCGATCGGTCTATCTTCCTTAGTTAGTGCCATGAGATATTGGGCCGAGTAATACTGTTGGACCCTGCATGTATATCAGAGAGCTATAGCATAGGGAAAACCCTTGTCTGTAGAACCCTTGAATACCTAACCCTTGGGGACAGAAACATAAACAAATTAAAACATACAAGATCTATTGATGTGCAACTGTGTTCGGGTTGCCAAGTAAATACAAATTTATTTCTGTTGCATTTGGGAATTTCCTCTTTGCAATATTCGTTAGACCAGAGTACAACTCCGTAAAAAAAAAAAAAAGTCTGGAATTTTTTTCACCATTATTTGAGACCTATTCCATTGGATTCATCTCTTCACCCTTATCATATTCACCCATGTCATTTTTTCAGCAAAATTTTTTTACCCTGCCCGCCCCTTTTCAATTCCCCCATCCTCATGGCCCATACTCGTAGCCAAGACTTGGAAGCTCGCTTCAACACCTTGCAATTTGGTCTCATTGAGACCCAACAAGAAGTGAAACAACTCAATGCCAATGTTGTCTCCATCAATACAGCCATGCAGTCCTCAATGGGAGAAATCAAACAAGACCTCACCACCCATATTGAATCAGTCTTTTCAACACTCTGCACCAAACTACATATCCCTACAGATAACCCTTCCTCTTCCTCACCCCCACATACTGAAGGTGACCATTCCTCTCATTCCCATATTGTGTAGACCCATCACTTTCAACGTGACCTATGCTTTCCGTGGGTGGATGTGACCAAATTTGATGGCTCAGACCCCACTGGTCGGGTAACCCAAATGGAACATTACTTCTCTTTATACAACATTACATATGACTTGGCCAAACTCTAATATGGTGTGCTCCATCTAGATCAAGAACGTTGGCAATGGTAGCAATGGAGAAAAAATTCTTGTCAAGGGTATATTGCTTGGACACAGTTTGTGGCAGAGCTTTATGAACGCTTTGACACTGACACCAACCATTTGGGCCATTTGACAAATCTGAAACAATTAGGAACAGTGGAAGACTTTATATCTTCCTTTGAGTGCCTGGATTTTAGAACAGAGGGCATGTTTGATGCCTTTTTTCGAGAGTGTTTTATCAACAGCCTCAAGGATGAAATTCGGGCCCATGTCCTCATGGATTGACCTGAGAGTTGGGTGGCGGCTACCAAAAGAGATAAAGAAGCACAACAAGTTGTATCTTCTATAAAATGCAAACCCTCCTTTATCCCTCACCTTAAACCAATAAATCCCACTACTCCATATGCTCCACTAAAGATCCGAAAATTGACCAGGGATGAAATGGATGAACACCAACTCAAAGGCCTTTGTTATAACTGTGATGACAAATATTTTCCGGGCCACAAGTGTAAATAAAAAAATCTTTTTATGGTCATGTCTAAGGAGATTTCGGAAGAATATGAAGAAACTCCCTCGATGTATGAGTCACCTGAATCCACTGACATAACCCCTCCCTCAGACCCTCCCGAAGTAGAACCGTTCATTTCCCTCAATGCTCTCACTGGCTTCTCCACTCCCCAAACCCTCAAGATAATTGGTTACATCAAGCATCAGAAGGTCATCATTCTGGTTGATAGTGGCAATACCCATAATTTTATTCATCGCCGCATTGCCCAAGAAACTCATTGCTACATCCATGCCGTCAATAATTTTCAAATCATGATTGCCAATGGTGGTTCCATGAAATGTGGAGGGCATTGTGAAAATGTGTGTGTCCGAATTTGTGACTACCACCTGAAATCCCATATGTTTGCTATCGACATGGGAGGGTGTGACATTGTGTTGGGTGTAGACTGGCTAAGGACTTTGGGTCCCATTCTCATGGATTTTAAATACTTAACCATGCAATTCAACCAGGAGGGCCACCGATATAAGTTCCAAGGTATCATCGTCGGTTCACCTGAGATCATTAGTTCCCATCGCATGGAAAAGCTGCTCAAAAAGGGTCATTCTGGTGTTATCCCCCAACTCCATGCCATACAAGCAACAGAGACACCCTCGGTACCGCAAGACCNGGACTTTGGGTCCCATTCTCATGGATTTTAAATACTTAACCATGCAATTCAACCAGGAGGGCCACCGATATAAGTTCCAAGGTATCATCGTCAGTTCACCTGAGATCATTAGTTCCCATCGCATGGAAAAGCTGCTCAAAAAGGGTCATTCTGGTGTTATCCCCCAACTCCATGCCATACAAGCAACAGAGACACCCTCGGTACCGCAAGACCTCCAAGCCATCCTTTCTAAACATCAATTGGTCTTTTCCACTCCCCAAGGCCTCCCTCCTTCCCATGGTGTTCATGATCATTCCATTCCCCTTGTACCCGAAAGCCTTCCTCCCAATATATGTCTGTATCGTCACCCCTTTTCCCCAAAAAATTAAATTGAGAAAATGGTCCAAGAACTCCTTAATGCAGGCGTTATCAGCCTTAGGACGAGCCCCTACTCATCTACGGTGGTCATGGTCTTGAAGAAAGAAGGTTCTTGGCAAATGTGTCCCGACTTCCTTGCCCTCAACAAAATTACCATCAAAGACAAATTCCCCATTCCTGTCATTGATGACCTCCTGGATGAATTGAGTGGTGCCTAACTCTTCACTAAACTGGATCTTCGTTCGGGCTACCACCAGAGACGTATGAAAGAGGCAGACATTCCCAAGACTACCTTTAGAAATCATGAGGGCCACTATGAGTTTTTGGTCATGCCCTTTGGCTTGTGTAATTCCCCCTCCACCTTCGAAAGCCTCACGAATCATGTCTTCTATTATTTTCTCCACCATTTTGTATTATTTTTCTTTGATGATATCCTCATCTATAGAAAAACCTAGACAAACCATCTTTCTCATGTGGATTGAGTTCTCCATCTACTCTCTCAGCACCAACTTTTTCTGAAACAGTCTAAATGTCTTTTAGCGCCTCAGAAGTCAAATACTTGGGTCATCTGGTTGGCAAAGATGGCGTCAGGGTGGATCCTAAAAAGATTGAAGCTATGAAAGACTAGCCTCACCCAAAGACTCTTAAGATCTTGAGTGGATTTCTAGGCTTAGCAGGGTGTTATCGCAAGTTTTCTAAGAATTATGGGAAGATTGCAGCACCTCTCACTGCTCTCCTCAAAAAGAACTCTTTCACTTGGATTCTAGCCGCTACTCAAGATTTTCAAACCTTGAATATGGCCATGTGCACCACTCCAGTCCTCGCTCTTATCGATTTCACAAAGACCTTTGTGTTGGAATGTGATGCCTCAGGGAAAGGAATTGGTGCGGTCCTTATGCAAGAGGGTTGACCTTTGGCCTTTACCAACAAGCAACTATCTGAAAGAAATATAGGCAAATCCATCTATGAAAAGGAAATGTTGGCTATTCTGCATGCCGTGGATCTGTGGCATCCTTATCTATTGGGGCAATGGTTCTAAATTTAGACAGACCATCAAAGCCTCAAGTATTTTCTGGAACAACGCATTTCCTCCCCAGAACAACAAAAATGGGTGACTAAACTCTTTGGATATGAATATGAGATCATTTATAAGAAAGGAAAAGACAATGTGGTTGCGGATGCACTTTCCCGAAAATATGAAGATGAAGGATCCCTTTTTTCTCTTTCATTCATTGTACTAGATTTGCTCCAAGCCATTCGCCAGGAATGGTTACAAGATCCCAAAAGTTTGCAGTTGATCTAGCAATTACAGTCCAATGCTCTAGCTTTCCCAGGGTACTCTTTGCTCCATGAGAAACTTTGATACAAAGGCTATTTGTATTTAAGTAAACAATCAAATCTTAAATCCACTGTACTTTATGAGCTTCATGATACACCCACAGCAGGGCGCTCCGGGTTTGCCAAAACCTATGACAGGGTCAAACGTTCCTTTTTCTGGTATGGCATGAAATAGGATATTTGTAATTTTGTAGTTGAATGTGACATGTGTCAATGCAACAAGGGAGAAATAGTCAAATCACCAGGCACACTACAACCGCTCCCGATTCCACCTGCTATTTGGAAGGATATCTCTATGGATTTTATTACCGGCTTACCCAAATCGGGAAATAAATCTGTCATCATGCTGGTTGTTGATCGCCTTTGCAAGTATGCTCATTTCTACACCCTTCAACACCCGTTTACAACATCCACGATGGATCAACTCTTCATGGATCAGGTCTTCAAGCTTCATGGCATGCCACACTCTATTGTTTCTGATCACGACCCAACTTTCACAAGCAATTTTTGGCAAGAACTATTCAATATACAAGGCACCGAATTGCATCTTAGCACAACTTATCATCCCCAGAATGATGGCCAAAAAAATGTTGTCAATGAGTGTTTGGAAACATATTTGAGGTGTTTTTCCTCGGAAAAGAAAAATCAGTGGGCTCAATGGTTACCCCTAGCTGAATGGTGGTACAACACTTCATACCATAAAACTACACGCATGACTCCTTTTGAAGCGGTATATGGACAGAAGCCACCTTCAGTTCTCTCATACTCACCAGGTGCCTCGAAGGTCTAGGTGGTTGACCTAACACTTACAGCTCGAGAGGCTATTCTCCGTACCCTCAAAGAGAATTTGGTCATGGCACAAAATTACATGAAGCAACAAGCAAATCAAGTTCACTCTGAACATCAATTTGTAGAAGGGGATCAGTTGTTTCTTTGACTGCAACCTTACAAGAAAACTTCCCTCAAGGTCGAGCATTGTCAGAAGATAGTGCCCAAATTTTATGGTCCTTATACCATGCTCAAGCGTGTGGGACAAGTCACCTATCAGTTAGCTTTGTCAAGCCATTCGAAGCTACATCCTATTTTTCATGTTTCATGCTTAAATAAGGTGATTAGAGCTAAGTGCCAAATTTAAACCAACCTTTCAGAGTTAGCTGAAGAAGTATCTATTTGGCTACAGCCAGAAGCATTTTTGGACCAGTGTGAGTGTCGCCTACGTCAGAGAACCATCAAGGAAGTGCTAGTTCAGTGGAAAAATACAACTCCAACAGACGCCACTTGGGAACTAGCTACCATTCTGCAGCAATTTCCTCATCTCAAGCCTTGAGGACAAGGCTGTTTTTAAGGGGGCAGACATGTTAGGGTATTAATCCACACATAGGTAGAACAATATATTCGTATGTAATAAAGATCAATATTAATAAGGCCTTTCAATAAAATAGAATAAGGTGGATGTAAGAAGACCTAATAGAAGCTTCCGCTTCTAGAAGGATCTTCTTCTAGATGCTTCCTTTTATTATAAATATGAGTTGAGTGTATGAGAACCCTAGTTTGGATATTGTAATAGAGCTCTGCTCAACTACAGGTTGCCCCCTCAAAGAGGCCCGTGAACATTGATTTCAGATTCAAAGTGCTATTTCTGTTGTTATTCTTATATCATTTCCATGTTATTGTGGTGAATGTTTTGGTTATATTGCTGTTATTCTACCATTACTAGAATTTTATTTCTATTTTTCATACATTTTATATCTGGTATATTACAAATTATAATTCATCCAAATATGAGTTAGGATAGTAGGATACAGGGAATAAATGAAAGTTAAAGGCTAATATTAGTTGGGTGTTGGCTGTAAATTCAAAGGGAAACCAAGGGTGATTGGCTAGAAAGTGCTCAGGACATAAATAATCATGTACAGTGGCTACAATGAGAGCACAAGAAGATTCAGGAATCTGGGAAGAATTAAAGACTTCTGGGATCAACAAGGAAACATTTTATAGGGAGAAATAAATTGATTCAATTTTTGTGGCAGCAAGTATGTTAAGGCTTGTTGGGACAACTAAAGAAAAAAATGCTTGCATGTTTGAAAAGTGTTGTTGATGATGTTGTTGCATATGGAAGGAAGAAACATAAAGTTGAAGTGTTGGTTATAAGTTTGATGAAAGAAGCATGAAATCTTCTACTATCATCAACTAATCAGGTAACATCAAATTCGTTTAATGGAAGCTATGCAGGTAAGTATTCTCTTTGGAAATTATGTTACATAATTTCCAAAGGGAAATTCAGGTAAGAATTTTCCTCGATTGAATTTTTATGATACGTAGGATAGTATTATTTGAATGTATTAACATGAATAACATACCACTAGAGGTGATAAAGGCTAGAGGCCTTTCATAGTTATCAAAGAGTTTTAACTATTGAATGCACACACTGACATAGTAGAATGTCAAGTTAATTCAGTTATGAGGTAATAACCAAAGAAATAAAATATAAGAACTTGTTATAGGAATGAATTCTAGTAAAGCTAGTCATGTATGCAACTAGGACAGGGTTGGATATGGAAACGTATGGATATGGGAAGGTTATGAACCACACAGGTACTAAAATCTTCCTACCTTTAAATAAAACTTGGACTGCAACCTTTTTGCTAACACAAATGAACAACACATAATTATATTCTTGGTGTAGTGTTAGGGTTGAAAAGGAAGGCATCCAATTAATTGGGAAAACAATAGGAAGTGTGTAGGGAATGTGTTAGGACAATGGCCAGAATTCCAACTTACGGATGGTGAGATACATGACTGAGATAAAGAGCATTTTGTAATTCAATGCAAGATGCATTGAGAATTGCACTCATGCATAGTAAGTGATAGAATTGTATACTTGAATACATTTGTTGAATGTGTTTTGTAAGTACATGCATATATATTGTTGCATGGAAATAATTGTTACTAACAACTAAAATGTTGTTAACTCATGAAGTTGAGGACATTTCAGGAGTTGTTAGACATTGCAACAGGAAAGTTGCAAGTCAAGTAGTCACGTAAGCATTGACTACATAAATTGTCTTGTTCAGAAAAATAAGTAATGAACTTACATATATTAATTATGAACATGCATGTGCATAGAATGATGAGTCATTCTATATTGTTAAATTGTTTGGTAATTGTGATTGAATTTCTAGGTGCATGCAATTCTAAGATCACTGCATAAGGTTTTGTACATATTGAAATGGAATTATGATGTACATGAAATACTGACAATTTGTTGGATGTATGCAAGATGAAACATTGCAGGAAAAATGGTATGCAGTTTGGTTCTTGTGGAAAACCACAAGGAAGACTGCATTCCTAATATGACAACAACCAAGAAGAACTATGAAGTAGAATTTCATGTTTTGGGGAAAAGTTGAATTCCCTTTGAACTAAGTTTGAGTTCCTAAATGAATTATTTTATGTTCTCTCATGATAATTGCATGTGGGTGATTCAAATGAGATGATATTGATTAAATTTGGAATGTTGACTACAAAGAGTATCTCGGGGAAGATGTTGATTGGAGACAATGAATCTTACCCTGTGGATCCCTGGTGGATTTGGGTGTGTGTACACTTCTCCTTGGGTTTCCTTGGAGAAGGCTAGAGCCCTAGAGGGAGAAGTGTGGGGATAAGCTCCCTAGCATGAGGCCTGGAGGGTACCTAGAGATCTCTGAGGGAAGTTGGAACTCCTGGAGCCATGGTGCTCTGAGACTTCTTGTCTGGCCTGTGATGGAAACCTAGAAGGAAAGTGCATACTACCTTGGGTTGTACAAGCATGTGGGGAATGAGAGACCATTGGTGGAGTGTTGTTGAGGTTTGGTATTCTAGATTAGATCATGTTGATATGGATTGTGGACCATGGCTATATTGGGAATCCATTTCCCTGATGGATTCATAGCCCTACTTAGGGGTGGAAGGTCTTCTCAATCAAAAGATAAGTACCAATTCTCTATTCATTGCATGATGTGTATATTGTATATTGCATGTATGTTCTAATGTTTCTTCTGAATGAATAAGAGTATGATAAGAGTGTTTATGTTTGTGGATTCATATCCCCTATTGAGAGTTTATCAACAGTGAGACCTAAGGCTGGGTAAAATTTCATGGATCTACAACCAGTCAGTGCTTTCAATGAGGTTTAATTGAAGCATGTAATAAGGAACAATGAGATGAATGCCTTCCTGAAGCAACTCTGTGGAATAAAGAAATTGAATTTCAGCTGCAGTATGAACCCCAAAATTGGTGCTTGAAAGTAGAGCACTAGGTGGATAACAAGCTTCCAAATAGCTAAATCTTAGAGCTTTTTGAAGAATTTTTGAATTGTATATGTTAAACAAGTTGCAATGAGGACAGTGAAAAAATAAGGGGAGGGGATTGTAATATCCCCAGGTAGAACCCCAACTGTAATTATGAATTGTAAACATGTTTGATAGGCTGGTGAGGTGAGTTATAATAAGATAGAAGGCTTATGTGTTTATTAGGTCGGAGAGACTAGATGATAAGGCCATTAAGCTTGATTTTGTATATGTAAATACTCACATCATTAATATAATTACATTGTTGCATGTAGAATGACCATGAAGAAAGAGTTATGGGGGACTAAACTCCACTAGGTAGGAAAGGGGCAGGGGCTAAGAGTCTAGGAAAAAGGGCTAATATAGAGGACTCACCTTTAAGGGAATAATATTATATTATTATTTCCTAGAGGCTAAGGTTTCGACATAACCTATGTTTTCCTAGGTTCCCATGGAAAGGGAAAGAATGTTAATTGGAGCTCATGCATCTTCAGGACAATAGTACATATTGTAAAAATTTCGACGTTCTATTTGCGATGTTATGGATAAAATTGGCCATGCTGTCGAAAAATAGAGGAAATTTTAATTTTTTTTTCCATATTGCCCAATAACGTCGCTATTTCCATGTTGATGTCTCTCTTGACACATTGTCATCTTTATTTCTACGTTGTCATCGCTCTTGCCACATTTCTAACATAGTCATCTCTCTTGCCACGTTTGTAATAGATTCGTCCCTCTTGCCACATTTGTAAAATAGTCGTCACAATTTCGACGTTGTGGAAACTAGGTTTTCCCCCTCCAACGATCACCTAGTATTTGACCAAGTCAAATTTGATTTGGTCAATGATCATCAGAATTGCAACGTTATAAAATCTATAAATATGTTTCATTTTACAGATGTTGTGACAAGTTTTCTATAATAACGACACTTCAAAAAGGGTTTGTGGGTCTTCTCGGCGAACAAAAAACAAGTATTTGTTTCAGTATATGTCTTTGGGAAAGAATGCCATAAAACATTAGAGATGGGAAAATAATTAAAGAGGGTGAAAAGGCTGACGGTAAATGTTATTTCCCTTGCAAAAATTGTTGTATTAGACGTCCCGAAAGAGTTTTAATAGCAACACCTAAAAAACATTGTAGAAAATATGGGCACATGGACGGGGGATCAAATGAATATCGTCCCATGGTATATACATTCATTATATATTTTAATATTTATTGTATTCTCAATCTTTTATATTGTTTTATACATGCACTAATTTTTCATGATTTTTTGTAATTATAAAGTTAGATTTGGCCCCTAAATTTATGCACAAAGCACCAGGTAGTAGCATAAATGATGTTGTAGTACAAGATGAAGAACTTGAAGAAGATAATAAAGATCAAGTTAATGATCCCATGGAAGTAGATGACAATAATAACATAGTTCAAGATGATGAGACAAATCAAATGATTCAAGACTTACTCGGTCATCCAGATGAGGATCATGGGGACAATATTGATGGTATTTATGATGAACCTTTGATTGAAAAGGAAAATAAACGACTTTATAAAGGGTCAAGATAAAATCTTATCTCCACTACATTTCTACTGGTGAACTTGAAAGTTACGAATCATTTGTCTAACACTTGTATGGCACAAATTCTAAGGTATGTAATATGTTTCTTCACATCTACATAAAGGTTGACTATTCCACATTTTTTTTAGTGTTAATTAATGTGTAAAATAAAAATGCAATATTTACAATCCCTATTCTTTACATCAACTATTTTTTTTTTGTTTTAGATTGTCAGGTGAATTTATGTTACCCTTGTCAAATATTTTACCTCGCACATATCGATATTTACATGCCATTATGAAAGACATTGGAATGGAGTATCAAAGTATAGATGCATGTCTTGATGATCACATTATATATTATGGACAATATGCGTCAAAAATAGAATGTCTGGTATGTGGTATCAGTAGATATTGAACCGATCAAGTAACAAAAATGGTCCCTCGAAAGGTTCTCCAACATATTCCCATAATTCCACGTTTGTAGAGACTGTTCAGGTGCCAAAGCATAGCACAATTTATGGATTACCATGCATGAAAAAGAATTGAAGATGGCATTCTTTGAATGCCTTCAAATGGTTATGCATTTAAGGAATTGGTTTCAAAATGGCCATAATTTACAGATGAACCTCGTAATGTTAGTCTTTCATTGGCAACTGAAAGTGTTGATCCATTTGGAGAGCTTCGCTCTGTTTACTCAGTGTGGCCTATTTGTTTTATTGACAATAACATTCCTCCTTGGATGTCAATAAAGAGGGAGTACATAATGTTGACAATGATTATTCCAGGTATTTGTTTACATTAATTTTTCGAATTTAAAATTTTTATTTTTCTCTTTTTTTTCATAACATCTTTTATTTGTTTATTTACGTATATATACATACCATGGTAGTAATTTAGTGTAATTTCAAACAATTATGTAAGTACCAAGTTAAATATATGAATGCATATATTGAGCTTCTTATCGACGAGCTACTAAAGTTAAGGGAGGGAATCACTATGTATGATATCTGTAAACCAATTGGGCAGAAGAGATTTCAATGTCGTGGAATACATTTATGGACAATTCATGATGCCTGAGGACTAACACATTTTTGTGGTATGTAACATTCCATATTGCATGCTTAAATAATATATAATTAATTGATTATATCATGAATGTTGTTTTAATAATAATTTCGTATATATATATTAATAATTCACTTTAATCCATATGTTGCAGGTCTTCAAACAAAGGGTAAATTTGCATGTCCATTTTGTTGTCCTAAGATGAAATCTCATCGGTCAAAATGTTTAGGAAAGGAGGTGTTTGATGAGTATAAACACTTCCTTTCTAAGAACCATAAGTATCGTACTACTGAAAAATATATTTTTAATGGGAAACTAAGAGACTGGACTAAAACCACAAAGAATGACACCTCTCCTATGGAAGTTGGAATATGATAGAATTAATCCTCGAGGTACGCATTTTGTTTATGTATTGTAAATGGAATCATGTTTTGAAATTTTATTTTACCGCATTTGATAAATAGTTTTCTGATTTTTTTTATGCTTCATGAATGTCGTCGTCGTGAAGGTAGTAATAATGGGCTTCCATGAGAAATGAAATGTTATCCCACTCAATTCATGAGGTTTCCTTACTATAAGGACCTAAAAATATTTCATTTATTTGATACAATGCATATTGGGAAGAATGTGACAGAAACATTATGGTGAATCATAGATGGCAGGAGGGATAAAGGAAAAATTGTCAAAATTTGTAATTACATTCAGGAAACCAATCATGCAATGAAAAGTGTGATCCGATCAAATAACGATGGAGACCAAAATGACCTTCCATGGTTATTAACAGGGAAACAAAGCAATGGTGTAAAAGAGGTCATTCAAAAAATTAAATTTCCCATAGGTTTTTGTTCAAACATAAATAATATATTAACAAAGAAAGGTGAATTTGGTGGGGTAAAAAAACATGATTGGCATACCTTCATTAACGTAATTAATCATTTTAGTATTCATATTTATATATTGGTCGAATACATTTTTTGAGATTTTTAATTTTTTGTCTAGTTTTAAACAAGTAATGATTTGTTTTTATTGTTATAGTATGTTCTACCTCTATTTATATATAGTATGTTGATTTTTAATTTTTTGTCTAGTTTTAAACAAGTTATATATGATATTGAAAAATACATGAGGTAAGTAGCTGCAATATATATGCAAAAAAAAATTCAATTTTTTTTTGTACTTGATGACATGTGTTTTACTTGTAATGTAATATGTATTTATATGTTTTGTTGAAACATGCTATTTTCTTGCATCATGATCTGTAGATGGTTTTCATTGAAATAAATCCATGAAGATGATATAAAGTATTGGAAGAGAGAAAATCCTCGGCTAATGTGTGAAATGAAGAAGTATCTACCCCCAACATTTTTCAATGCACAAGAACACTACCTCATACACCAAGTTGAGGAGATTGAAATGTGTGGACTTGTACACACAAGGTCAATGTGGATGGTGGAGAGGCACTTGAAATCATTGAAGGCTTTGGTTAGGAAAAGAACACGTCCTGAGGGTTCTATGGTGGAGGGATATATGGTATATGAATCCATGGTGTATATTAATCAGTATCTTCCTAAATTAGAAGTGCAAGCTATGCATGCAGTGGATTGCATTTGGGATGTGAACTCCATCAAAAAAATTGAAAGGGAGCAACTATTGGGGAAAGGTACAATGAAGAAAGTGATAAGTAATTAAAATGTGGATATTTTTAATAAATACAAATTTCTCGTTTTTTGTGTATATGATCATACTCATTTAATATTTATTCTTTCATCATTTATTAATATTTACCATGGTTATAACTAATATTTAATATTGGTGAATTGTGATTTTGTGATCGGTCAGTTGCTCAAGATTGGGATGCACTATATTTATACATTGCAAACAATCTGGACTGGATGAAGGTATGGATTGATAGATGTAAATAACATCATGGAGATAGGTTATCATGGATATACCTATCTAAATTGGTTAGAGAAGATCGTCGTAATGGAGATTCTGATGTTATGCAGAGGGAAATAGATTTAACATATTGTTTGAAATATGGAAAGGCAAGAAAATTCACCCATTTTATTTAGTTATTTTATATTATATTAATGTGACTTTAGGTGTTTTTTTTTTCATATTAGACTTTCCAAGTTGTATAAATTTGTTTATTATTAATTGACAATGCATCTTTTACATGTTTGACATATTGCAGTTGAAACACCACAAGGCTATGTAGTGCAATGGTCATAAATTTCGCATCAAACAGTTGGATGAAACCAGAATTGTTTTTGATAGTGGGATAACTGCAGTATTCCAGATCACTAATGTTTCCTCTATGAGTGACAGACATCCTCGAGAATCTAAAAATAGATACTATGGGTTTTTGAATGATATAATTGAGTGTCAATTTAATTCCTTCAAATTAGTTTTGTTCGATGTCAAATGGTATAGGTTATGAATGCATGAACATGATGAGGAAAGAACCGTTATTCAACATGCCAATGGATTTTTGATGATTAAAACAACAACTTTTGAAAAAAAAAACGACCACTATGTTTTTCCAAGTCAATGTGGACAAGTCTTTTACTCAAAGATTCCAGGTAAGAGGGATTGGTCATTTGTTGTTAGATATGATCCAAGAGGAAGGCTATTAAAGTATATTGTAGATGAGGAAGATGATATTGAACAAGAAGATGATGTAGAACTAGATTAGGAAGAATAGGGGTCAACAGATGAAGAAGACAAAGAAGATGAACCAGGCGTAGGAGACAATGTGCCAATTCTTGATGATGATATCGATGAAGATATGCTCGAAAATGACATTGATGATGATGATGATGATATCATCAATACTTTCAATAATGTTTCTGAACCAGATGTTGATACAAATATCGAGTTGGATGATCAAGAAGAAGATACCAAAGAAGGATGATACAAATGTTGCATTGGTCGATGAGGTACGTAACTAGATATTTTAATTTGTATGAATTATTATTCTCTTTAAATAATTTTTAATTATGTGGGTTAATTACATGTTTTAAAGTTTTATTTCATTTTTGTTCTGGTAGTTTCTATGCATGATTAATATGTTGCTTTTGTTTGTTTTCTATTTTATATATTAGGTATTGGGGAATTAAGAGTGATGTGAGGGGGTGGGAGGGGTCATATGAGCTTCCACCTTCATGTGGTTGGCGTTTTTTAGTAGAGAATACATTATTCTTGAATGTTATAGCAAGATTTTCCTCACCCTATGCATATTGCACAAAAGGCCTTTTTCCATTTCCCTATGCAGACTTATCATCCCTCTTTGTAAAATCCAGAGATAAAAATACATATTTTTCCACATGTACGCATATTGCATACTATACAACATGCATATATGCAGGTTGCACCACTACAACCCGCATACATCGGGATTTGTGCCAAAAAATGAAAATTAATGTCGGGTTTCCAAGTCACGATAGGAGATATATGATCCTTGGCCTTCCATATACTTGAAACATTCCGATTTGGAGCTTCAGTTCCACTTGAAGGCTATAAATGGGACAATTCTAAGCTATGGAAAGGAGGAGAAAGAATTCAACTTTGAGAGAAAAGTTACTCTGGAGAAATTATTTACTTCATGTTGAGTCTGCATCCCTTTGTTCCTTAAGTCTGAACATAGTTTTCAGCCCCCAAGCTCTTCCCTTTTTGATTGAGAACCTCATTGTTTCTCTTTTATGAGCTTGCCTTTGGTGGAGGCCCAACTAGAAGGAAATCAGTTTCTTGGTTCCGAATCGTGCCGACACAGAAGTCTATACCATTTTCACTTTTGCTGATCATATATTAATAGAAATACTCTTTTCCCGTCTAATTGATATCTTGAAAATATTTTTATTATTATTCCATGGGCGTATTTGTCATGTTTATTAATGGATTATGATATTGAATGTGTTAACAATATTTATTATCACCATATGCTTTCTTTCCTTGGTTGTTGAAGACTAGTTGCAGGTATATTTCTTAGGGTCAAGTGCTCAACGATGGACTTCATCGAATGTCTGGACGAGGTAGGAATTTTATCTTGTCTTGATAGAATATTTATTTACATATCATACTTGAGAGGAGAGTTGATTTCTACAGTCATTTCCGTCTGTTGTGGTTTACCCTATCCATAGAGAGATTTTCCTCATAACAGAATTGGTGACCGTACCAGGGAATGAATCTTCTTTCTTACAGTTTGGAGTACTCTTCTCCTTAGATTGCTCTCATTCCTATTGTGTTTCTTGTTGTATCATTGCTCGACAATATCTATTCACTCTGAGTCTGAAGTTTTCATCCTTCTTCTTTTCCTATCCTTGTTTTTAAAACATATACATGGTTTTTGGCTTGACAGTCGCGTATATACGCGGGTTGTCCCTCTACAAGCTTCTTACATATGCTATGTTTCCTTGAACAATCACGTACATTATCCTTCTTTGCTTGTTAGCTGGGTTTGGTTGTTGCTGGGTGGGATTTGATGTTTGCTGAGTCTTCTTGGGTCTCTGTAGTGACTGTTAAGTGCATGTGGGATGACAAGAAACCTGTCTTTGGTTGAATTTTTGGGCGGAGTCTTTCTCGTCATCTTTTCATTTTGATTGTCCTTGTACATTGGGCTGGGTGTTTCGATGCTTAGTATCCTACTTGAGTTGTCTGTTTATATACACAAAAGAGTTTTATATATCAAGTTTCTGTTCAGTCCATGCAT
The DNA here is from genome assembly GCA_032191745.1 of Picea mariana. Taxonomy (NCBI): domain Eukaryota; kingdom Viridiplantae; phylum Streptophyta; class Pinopsida; order Pinales; family Pinaceae; genus Picea; species Picea mariana. Next base: position 52,753 of record JASDQU011029392.1, read on the forward strand.
TTTCATTTTTCTTATATTGAAAATACAAAAATATTAGGCATTTTGCATTGCTTGGCATTTTGGTCTTTTGAGTCTTTTTCATAAGCTTAGAACATGTAATGAAAGATTGCATTTTTACTTCAGAATTGCAGAGTTGAAATTGAAAATTGCATTTGTTATTAGAAGAATATCATTCATTGAAAATTGAAGTCAAGAATTTGCATTATATTCATATTTACTTTTCTTGTTGAGTCATAACATCATGAGTTTCATCACCATACATTTTTGAGTAATCAAAGCCACTAAAATTAGCGCTATAATTTAAAATTGATTAGTCGCGATTTTATTTTCAAGGGTGCACAAACTAACTTAGGATTTAGTGCCTTGGAATAGGATTTTGTCAGTAAAATTCTCCAAGGAAATTAAATCAACATATGTGTTTGAGAAAGGGAGTGGACAAATATGTTCTATAATTGGTAATATCAGGAGGCTCCGATGACACCATGTAATAACCCTAAATTGCACTATCCCTGCTTACCTGGTATCAGGCCTACTCATGCCTCTTCCTAGCCAAAGCCATGCTGAGAAATTCCTCAAAAAACCACTTAAAACAAGCAACCCGCGCCCTAACTGCTCACTGGGTGCGGGCATCCGCTTGCTGTCCTTCTACTGCACGCGGGTATCCGCGGGCTAACCCAAAACAGCCCGCGGGTACCTAAAAAAGCAAAAAATCAGGAAAGTTTCTGCCGGGACATGGGGCTTTTTGTCAGTTAACTGGAACGCCGAGCCATGCATGGCCGAGAGTTCGCCAAGAACCCTAGCTCCTTCCAGCCTATAAAAGGAGGGGTAGGGGTACTATTCAAAGGAGGAAAAATCATTGCAAAGAAACTCTGCCAAATTGCCAAGCCAGTTCTGTCCCA
>JASDQU011029394.1:0-11821 GCA_032191745.1 Picea mariana
CACTCAAGGATTCAACATCAGGAAGAATTAGAGATGAAGGAAAATCATTCAAGGAAACCACAGTCGTCGAGTGTTGATTTTCATTCGACATTGGTAGAAGGAAGTCTTCTTTTGCGACGAGCTTCATACAAAGATATCACCGATGATTGATTCCCTTCGGCATAAGTAAAAGACGAGGAGAGTAAATGTTAACAAAGGAGGCAATGATATCCGACACACTTAGAAAAATCAGAGAAGATACCTGACACGCTTAGAAAAATCGGAGAAGATCAAATCGTGACAGACATTCAGACCACGCTAAAAAAATTTCTCAGATCTCTGACTTCCAGAACATCCCGGCATTGGGAGTTTTTGAGGACACTAACCCAAACAAAACCACGTGATAGATTTGTTGATTCCCAATACCTTTTTGGCATCGGTAGTCCTAGGTTTAGCTTAGAGCACATAACTTAGACAAAGTCCCGAGCCCAACCATTACCCACAAGCTAAGTCACCGGTCCTCAGTGCCATGTATCCCGAGCCCAACCATTACCCACAAGCTAAGTCACCGGTCCTCAGTGCCACGTATCCCAAGCCAGTTATGCTGTTTTAGAACCGTACGATAAAATCGATTAGCATCAGAGGTTTTTCGAATAATAATATCAACAAAAACACTCGTAACACCTTGCCGATCCCCGATCCACCCACTAGGAAAGAGACACTATGGGATGTTTTAGCGCTATATACATTGCAATCTAGAGCATTTAAGAGACTAATTAATTCCAAATATCACACTAGTTTCTATTTCCTGCATGAATCAAAAGGACCGTTTGATTTACCAATACAACACATCACCCTCTGTGCCTCTGCCCTCAACCCACTATGAATTAAATTGTATAAATTTGGCGGTAGATTCGTTTGAATTTCACTCATCACCCAAATTAATTGACTGATACAACTGGTAAGTTATTCCCCCTTAAATATTCTTGAGTCATTGTAAACAAGACCATTCTACGCGCAAAGGATTTTCAGAGCATCCAGAGGAGTGAGACAAACAATTCAAAAGCTTCTGATTTCCCCTGTGAGTATCAAAATACAAAGTTTAACGAGTGTTACAGGTATGTAGCAGTCTGGATTCTTCACGCTTACACTTTATACATATGTTTTTTATCGAGTGTTGTTCTATACGCAATCTCTAAACAATTTTAATTTCGATTGAAGGAAAGATGCCTCCTAGTGTTGAGAAATAATGGCTCGGGAGCCTCATTGGGAGATTCAAGAAAATAAGTCAAGTGCATAAGGAGCTGAGTCAAAATCAACAAAGGCATTGAAGGATATCAGAGTGCTCGAGTTTGGCATGCATGACGACTCCGTTAATTTGTGTGGCATTATAAAATTTCACACCGAGAAAGATTCATCATGGGATAACGAAATAGAAAAGGTGATAGACACAACGCCAGGTGAGGTGCAATGGTTTATGGAACACCCGATCAAATCTTAGGATTTGCTACAACATTTAACTACTAGTCTGGTTAAGTATCAGGCCCATGCAGTGGAAATAAGAGAAATTTATGTGGCCCCGATGGAACAAAACAGATTTCCATAAGCCCACACCTGTGAAGAGTTGTTCATCAATTGGTCAGATACGAGAAGAATCACCCCTTTATAGTGATACCTTGAGATGACTCCTAGAAAAACTAATAGGAGAATGCCATGTGGTGAATTTTGTTTTACTTATCTACACTTAGCCATTATTTTCAATTAATTTCATGTTATAAATAAGAGCATCGACCAAGTAGTCAAAGGTCGATGGTTGTTGCAAGAAACTCTCTTTTCTGGTTTGTTAATAATGATTTTGTAGATACCTTGAATTGAGAAGTCCTTCTGGACTATAATCAAGTTATATTTTCATCAAATGCATGTACGATTGGATGTCAAGACGAAATATTTCCTATTCTGTCTCATGAATGGATGGAGTAACGAGTAAGAGATATTAAATCTATTGATAAGTTATCTGATGCAATGTTTATAGGTCTTTTTTTAATGATGAAAATGAATATTTGTGTTATTATGTGATTCATGATTAGAGTTGAGTGAATTATTTTTCTTACCTTTGTTTATCACATGCATGTTTTCTTCTGATAACTCGTATCTCAGTTAGTAATTGGAATATTCACATGGTTAATGTATTAGCACTAGGCTTGTGGTATACGATCATTGTCTGCATGCTAGGTTAAGGGATATCCCAAATGCAGTCTCTTCTTCAGTAGATAATTTTTTTCCCATTTGTTTCCTAGTTGGTTTATGCTAGCTTTCCAATCGTATACCAGTCACACCAAAAAAAAAATACAAAAAGGAGAACATCTGAACTGAAGGAAAGGCCTTCAAAATAAAATGTAAAGGCCATCGATTAATTGGTCGGATCACAAGATCTGGAGAACCATTACACTATTAAACACTGCAGATTCTAATTGGGCCTCGGTGACAGGTTTGGTTCCTGTTGTTGAACTAAATGGATTTAGGACACATCAATAGAATTGGTGCTAGAAGGAGGGTTTGAAGAATGAATGGTTGAAAAAATATTCCATACATTATTTGAGATAGCCTATAGATATAAAACAACCCACATGCATGGATAGTCATTCCCAAGACAACCCACACATACTGATTACTCTTGAAATGAGTGACTCACCCCAGCCCGAGGAAGAGTGATTGTTCCCTGATATACCTTACGCTCTTCCTCACGAGGAATTAAATCAATTTAGAAGAATCACAAGAGAATACGCTCGACAAATTGATGCGTTTTCCTTAGTTCCGATACTTCCTCGAAGACAAAAAATAAGAAGACCAGTGTTCGACACCCTCAACTAGGTTTTTGTGCACACAATAGAATACCTAATAGATTTTGAAATCACCTAAATTGAACACCTTCTAAATATAATCCCTGAAATGCCAATCGGCGACGTCTTTGAGCCAGACGATTTTTTAGAAGATGAAGATTTTAACTCAGAGTCCGAATATATGGAAGACAACAATGACCATGATGAATAAAGGGGAAACCCAACATAGAACAATCAACCTTGGTTGGCTAGATATGCTTTGGCCATCCCAGGATGAGTACACAATCTTCCCCAACACTCGGAGAAGTTACTTCCTAAGTTCGACCTCGAGATCTCAGGATTGCCTGAAGGTCATATCAAGAAATTCACACTAGTGATCAAACTTATGAATGTCCAACATGAATACGTAGTATGCAGGATATTCCCATATATGTTTGAGAATTCAGCTTCCATGTAGTATTTTAATCTTTCTATAGGATCTATAACTAGCTGGACGAAGTTCCAGAAGGATTTTCTAGATAAATTTGTAGAGGAGACTACTATGGGAGCTTTGATGGCTAAGCTGTTCGCCGCCACCATGATTTCAAAATAAAGGGTCAAATATTTTAATCAAAGATTCACCACCATCTTAAACAAATTCCAACCCGAAGCTAAAACTACGCAGGAGTTGAAAATCGAAGTATACGCTAATGCCCTCCCAGCTTCCATTTCCATGTTTTTGAAGAGGGATGCCAAACCAACCTTATCTGAGAATTTTTAAGAAGAAAAAATGATTGAATTCCAAATGAAAGGATGCAAAGAGATTCATGTCTCCTTAGTCAAGAAAGAAACTCAACCACCTCCTCAGAGAGGGTTATTGCTCACTAGACCCCCAGGGAAACAAGCATAATAAGCTCCTGAAAAGGGTAATGGAGACATAGAATATCTACAACGCATCGTTAATAAATTATCAAACGAAATCATAGACATGAAAATAAGTTTTGGGGAGGGAAACCAAGGCCAAAGGCGCTATAAGCCTTTCTTTAAAAGGAACCCACCGTTCAAAGCAATTGAACCTCCCCCAGCTAACTTAAATATTGATTTGGGAAATGTAGCAACTGATTCTTTCTGTACCTATCACCAGGAAAATCACTCTGAAAGAGACTTACCTCAATGGGTGGATGCCATGAATTTGATTTCCAATCGGTTTCTAGATGAAGTCTCCTTGATCGAAAAACCAAGTGATTTAGTTATGAATGTTGTCCATCAGGAAGAGATTGATCCACCATAAGATACAACCATGATGATATGGGATCCTAACCTAATCATGCCTTCTGATGACTTATTTGAGTTTCAAGAACCACCTGCAGAGGTCTTGGTGGAGAAAACTCATAGTAAAGGTAAACCCGTCTCGAACGACCTTGCTACTACCCAAACGTCGGGGGGAAGATCAACTCCCGATCACCCAAAAACACCTTTTTCTCCCCATAAGAACCCTATAAGCATCCATACCCAAAAATAACCCAAAATGGATTACAAAGTAGTTGAATATTTAAAGAAGTTGAAGGCTAATATATCAGTTATGGACATATGTAGAATCCCTCAGCAAAGATAATTTTTGCTACAAGCTTTGAAATCAGTAGAAAAACCTATGACAAGAAATGATGAGGAAAGAAATCTAACTCCCATAGATCTAGTGAATAAACCAACTGTAAACGCATGCTCAGAAGATAATAAGGGAAAACCTTTTGTCCCACCATTCCTTATAACGTTTGAAGTTTTCAACAGGAACCTCTACAATTGCTTGGTCGATTTAGGAGCATCTTCCAATGTTATGCCCTTGTCTATTTGCAAAAAATTAAATGTTGTTCCTCTAAAAAATGAAAAACATGTAATACAACTAGACATAACCCACGTCAAAGTCTTGGGATAACTCAAAGATGTAATGATCAGAATAGCGACACATCCTAATTTTGTGCAAGTGATTGACATCATTGTAATAGATATCCTAGAAGCTTATGGGTTACTACTAAGCCAAGATTGGTCTGAGAAGTTAAACAAATACTTTAGTACATAATGGGCACACCTTTGGATGCCATTAAAGGGGCAGAAAAACATCATCAAAATTGATAGGGAAAGATATCTAAAACATACTTTCACTGACCTAGAAACCCCAAACGAACCCTCATCGATAAATTTGCCTGTGCTAGGAAATTATTCCTGCAATTCCTACTTCAGTAAATTATCCCCTCTTTCATCTGATGTGCCTCTCACTAAAAAATATGAAATGATTTTTTGGGAGGAATTGCCGACATCGGTGAAAGAAACCCTCTTATGTCAACAACCTGTGTTAGAAATCACAAAACTAGCGGGAGGAAAAGAGGAAAGTAATACGGAATGGAAAGTCGACACACCTTGCCCACAAGTTTGGACCCTATATTTTGATGGATCTAAATCGCAAGAAGGGTCAAGAGAAGGGTGCATCCTCATTAATCCGAGAGGAAAACCACATTTCATGTCTTGTAGGCAAGAATTCAAATGCACACACAACATTGCCGAGTATGAAGCTCTGGTACAAGGGCTAAAGAAAGACATTGACTCCAAGAATTGAAGGTTTTCGGAGATTTTGAAATCATTGTTAGACATATAAGGAATACTATACATTGAAATTCTCCACACCTGAATAATTACCAACAGGAAGTGCATAGGTTAATAAAGCATTTTGAAGCTTTCAACATTACAACAATTCCCAGAGCAGAGAACATTCTTTTTGATTCTCTGGCCACCACTGCCTTAAGGCTATCACCTCTAGAGGATTATGAATCTTCCTGATTCATTGTAGAACTATTATATAAACACTCAGTGCCCAAGAATATTTCTAATCGGATGGTTTTTGAGGGAGATGAACAGATTATAAACTTTCTGATCAACAAGGATAATTTTAAAGAGTTGGTCATTGATGATGAATCATTCTAAGAATAGTTGACAGAAACCAAGCTTCATATAAATTAGTCGATCGATAAGTCAAAGTCTCACACTATACCAAAGGGGATAGCCAACTTAGAAAACCTGTTTGATCTAAAGGAGAAATTTAAGGGGCCCCAAAATGCCAAGACCAAAAGCTCTTGTCCCATGCATGAAACTATAAATTTCGGAACCCCGAAAAACCCAAAAAATGTAAACCTCGACAAAATCATATCTAAAAATGAAATGAAGGCCTATCTCAAACTCGTCAGATAGTATCAAGATGTATTTGCATGGTCCTACCGATATCTGAAAACTTATGATACTCATATCATTAAACACACTATCTTGTTAAAACCTGAAGTAAAACCCTTCCAACAGAAGCTCTGAAAGTATCACCCTTCCCTGGAACCTCTCATGTGTCAAGAGTTGAAGAAACTATTAGATTCTAAAATTATCTTCCAGGTTAGGCATTCTGCATGGGTAGTTAATTTTGTTTCGATGAGGAAAACGTTAGGAGAAATACACCTATGTGTAGATTTTAGAAACCTAATTAGGGCTTCAGAAAAATACAACTACCCAGTCCCACCAATGGAATAGCTCTTGTAGACCATGTCTGGCTTTGAAATATTCTCTTTGCTGGATGGTTTCTCAGGCTACAACCAGGCTCTAGTTTCAGAAGAAGACCACTAAAAAACTACCTTCAGAACCAAGTGAGGAACTTTCTCTTACAAACACATGCCTTTTGGGTTAATCAATGCAGGAGAAACTTTCCAAAGGGCTATGGGTGTAGCATTTCGGGGACTAATCAACAAGTGTGTAGTAGTTTACTTGGATGACATGATAGTGTATTCAAAGAACAAAGAAGACCACATCCAACACTTGACCCATATTTTCAAAAGATGTAGGAAATAGGTATATCCTTAAACCCTAAGAACACTATTTTCAGTGTCGAGGAAGATAAGCTGCTAGGTCACATTATACTTCAAGCAGGCATTCGTATAGACCCAAAAAGCTTTAAGGCCATAGCTCAAATTTCATTGCCTCAGAACAAGAAAGCTATGTAATCGTTCTTCGGGAAAATAAGTTTTGTGAGAAAATTCACTCCCGATTTCATGGAAACTATTAAACCCTTACAAAATATGATCCATAAAGATGCCAAATTTAAGTGGGATGATGAACGAAAGAAGTCCTTCAGCGATATTAAGAACACTATATCCCAAGCCCCCGTGTTGTGGAGTCCTGATTTCAACAAAGATTTTGATCCGTATTTTATGAGTAGAACAAAATGACTACGGATTATTAAGAGGTTCTTAACACAAAATAATAGAGATACAGTAAAACTAGTTTTCTATTCAATAAGGAAATAAGATGAAACTGTAAAATCCAATGGAAACAAGCTTGTTGGAATGGTGGAAGCTTATCTCTGAGAAGAGATGTGATGACCGTGCTCATTCAAAAGAAAAATCATTACAACGAGGCTCTAAAGGATTTTTTACAGTAAACCGGAATGCCAAAACCCCTAGACATCCAAAAACCTAACCCTAGGAGATGAAGCATCAAAAGTCATGTGGGCCCCGTTTGGGTAAGTTAGTACATTTACTTCCCGGGGTCATAACTTTTGCATATGATCTTCATTTTAGGCATATGATTGACCATTGGAAAGGTATTGTCGAGGAGATTCATTTTTGGGGCTCAATAATGACTTTGAATGTCATTGAGAATCTCTATATCTAAAAATATTCATTTAGGCCCTCAAAATAGCTGTGAAAGTTAAAACTGCTAAAAATAGTAAATTTCCAAAATTGCCAGAAAGAAAACCGTTTTGAGCAAGTTGGAAAAGGTGGGTGGCCACTGATATCCACCTGGATCAATCCTCCCTCTTTAGGAAGAAATGGTCTCCATTGCGTTGAGTTCCCGGGGGAGAGGAAAAACCATTTGTTGAATCTGTATCTTGGTGAGATGCTTGCCTTGCTCGAGACACCACGCTGCTCAGTTTGTGGAAGTTTTTCATGAACCTGTTGAGGCTAAGGTTGTTCAACAAGTTGAGCTACATGAGAGGACAGTGTGCAGAAGGAATATTTGTACTTTGCTACAACCTTGTCGACCTTCTTCTGTTGGATAGAAGGTGCTTGGTGTGAGGCTGTAGTGGTTGCAGTATCCTTTTGTTCCCCTTTTGAACAGATTGTGAAGAAGCTAATTTTTGTAGTATGAGATACTACCTTGCAACACTTTTTAGGTGGAACAATAGTCAGAACTACCTCTGGTATTCTATAGAGATGACCCCCTAAAGTAACAATGACACTACGGGGTCGAGACTCATAAATAGCATAGCGCTTCCACATATATGGCTGACCCAAGAGAACATCACAGACATCCAGTGGGGAAACATCACACAATACCTCATCCTTGAAGGGTTGGATGCTGTATGAAAATTGACATTGTTGGCTGACACGAAAATATCATCCTTGGCGAAGCCACCCGATGTTGTATGGCTGCGAGTGTGGTGTTTTTGACAATCACAACTGTTTGATGAACTCTGTTGAGATGAGGTTGTTCTGGGTTCCACTATCAACAATAAAATGCAGTGGGGTCCCCTTCACCCACATATGTGAATGAAAAAGGCGCTCCCCCTCTTTAGGATATGTTGGTTCTTCTGGTTGAATTGTTACGGTCACGACAATAGAAGTGGGGTCTGCGTTGATGATCTGTCTTTTACCAATATTTTCAAAATCAGATTCTAAATTAGGGTTTGGATCCTTGTCTTTGATATCGTCCACCAATGGATTTTTTGAGAGACATTCATTAGTTTTGTGACAGGGGATTTTGTGGAAATTGCACCATTTTCTAGTGTCCTCCTTCATCTTCCTGTGACCCTTCTTTTCCTGTGGCTTAGATTGGTTTTCAGGAAGCTGTTTGTTAGGACCGTCTTTATCATACTTTGGTTGTTGTAGATTTGTAGACCCAAACTCCCACTTTTTTCGGTGCTTAAATTTCTGCTCGATTTTAACAACATATCGATAAACAACATAGAGTGATGATATGTCCAAAAAATCCATTTCAGTTTGGATGTATCTGTGTAGAGCCCCATGGTATTTCAGAACCAAATGTCATTCAGAGTCTTTTATACCTAGCTTGGTGCACAAGGCATGGAAGGTATTGGTGAAATCTGTAACTTCTTGGCCCCTCTCTTATCGCAGTGTGGTCCATCTCATGTACTGTCCCTCATAATTTCCAACAGGGTAATACTCTTCCTTTACTGCATCCACAAAAAAATACCAAGTGGGATCGACCCCATATATTCCAGACTCCTCTGTGGAACTCTTCTCCCAGTAAGTTTCCCACCAATGTTTGACATGGGGGAGAGTCTTAAGGAGCATGAAGATGATATTTTCTCAGTCAGAAATATTGTGAATAGAGAAATAACCTTCTAACAGATTTAACCATTTATTTAGGGCATCCACATCTATCTGAGCTTCAAATATAGGAATATCAAAATTGACATGTACCTTAAAAGGCCAGGTTCCTCCAAAGTGGCCTCTTGATGAATATGCACCTGATTCTATCGTGAGGCATTGAAGGATGTGGGAAAAATTCTCCATAATTTTGTCCCTCTGTCGCGTGAGAGTTTGCTCAAGAAATAAACTGATAGGATCATCTGCTCCGTCATTTTTCTTTGTGTTCTGCCATGGAGGGTTTCTTGGGCATGCAAGAGTGATTGTATTCAAGAGATACAAGCTCGAGACCCAAATTTCTATACTCGGACCTTTTTGGGGACATGCACTGAAAAACGATCAAGAGCAGCCTACTCTGATACCACTGATCCAGATTATTTTCAGCACAAAATGAGAGCGGAGATATAATAAAGAAATATACAGAGATATCGCATATATCCAATAATATAACAAAAATGTATCAGATATGCAACCATAAACACAGAGATATAGTAATACATGATTTCTATTAATGAAAGAAATGTACAGAGAGTGTAAAAATATAGAGTGAAAGACTCACTAGAATGGTGGCAGCTTATCTCTAAGAAGAGATGTGATAGCTAATCGCATTCATAATAAGATGATTACAATGAGGCTTTGAAGGTCATTTTACAATAAACAGGAATGAAAAAAACACTAGACATCCAAAAACCTAACCCTAGGAGATGAAGCATCAAAAGTCATGTGGGCCCCATTTGGGTAAGTTAGTACATCAACTTCTCGGCGTCGTAACTTTTTCATATGATCTCTGTTTTAGGCATATGATAGCTCGTTGTAAATGTATCATCGAGGATATTCATTTTTGGGTCTCAATAATTCCTTTGGATATCATTGAGAAGACAAATGTAGAAAAAACTTCATCTAGGCCCTCAAAATATCCCCAGAAGTTAAAACTGCTAAAAATAGTAAATTGCCAAAATTGCCAGAAAACTGTTTTGAGCAAGTTGGAAAAGGTGGGTGGCCACTGATATCCACCTAGATCAGATTTATTTCTCTACACTTTCACCTCCGATCAATCGTTAGGTGCGGTTTTGACTCAGAAGGATGATGACAACAATGCGGCTCCGATGTCGTTCATGAGCACTAACCTCCAAGAAGCGGAACTGAATTATCCTTCTATAGATAAACATGCTTATGCAATATATAAAGAAGTAAAGGATTTTATATATTACATCCTCAAGAACCATACCGAAGTAATCGTACCTCACCTCTCAATCCGATCCCTATTTTTGCAACATGAGATGGGGGAAAGAAGAGGGAATTGGATGGAAATAGTCCAAGAGTTTGATATAGACATAAGACCTCCTAAACTAATTAAAGGACAAGGATTATGAAAATTGGAAGCTGAAGCTCAAGACCATGTAAATGAATACTCTGGATGGGATAACGAAATGGAATTATGGTGTGGTGAAGCTTCATACATTTCCCTAGGGCAAGAGTTTTGGTATGAGAAATTAACTTATCTCCTGAATCATGGGACTTGCCCAGAAGACCTAAACCCCAGGGAGAGGAGAGATATCAAGTTAAAATATGTGCAATATCACCTCATAAATTCGGTGCTCTTTCGGGTTAATTATGATGGGGTACTTTTAATATGTTTTGGATGTGAAGATGCAAACATATTTCTGAAGGAGCTCCATGATGGCCCTATGGTGGAAACTTCGTGGGAGACACCATTGCTCATAAGATACTAAGAGATGGATATTATTGGCCTGCTTTTTTCAAGGACTCTCACATATATGCTAGAAACTATAAAATTTGTCAAATAAGCGCTGGGAGAGAAAAGAGGGCAACAGTCCCACTCCAACCGGTGATCGTTTCTAGGCCGTTCGAGAAATGGGGGTTAGATATCATATGAGAGATTACACCAAGATATTCGAAACAACACAAGAACACACTTACTCCCACCAATTTCTTCATGAAATCATAATTAGAGTTCTCCCTAGACAAAGGAATCATAATTAGATACTCTACAAATTATTGTCCATAGGGAAACAGAGTCGCAAAATCAACTAATAAGAACCTAGTGAGGATATTGAAGAAAACCATTGTAGATAAACACAGGAATTGGCATAATCTACTCCACAACACTTTATGGGTAGATAGGGTTACGCCCAAGGAAGCTATAGGAAATTCCCCATATTTTCTAGTATACAAACAAGAATCCATTCTCCCAAATAGACTATATCTCCCATCTCTTCAACTTACTCAGGAGTCCAGGGAGCATCCCTCATCAGCCTTACAACAAAGAATTGACACCCTGCTCATGTTAGAAAAAGAAAGGGAGAAAGCTAAATCAAAATTCTTAGCACATCAACAGATCATTAAAAGATGGTTTGACAAGCATAAGTCCAAAGAGAAGAATTTTGAAGTAGGAGACTTAGTCTTGAAATGGGACAAAGAAAACGAATCTAAAGGCAAACATTCTTAGTTTCATAACCTATGGCTTGGACCTTTTTAGGTGGCCAAGAAGATTGGGGAAGACACTTATCGGTTACACAATCTAAGGGGGGGAACTGGACGCCCTCCCGATGAATGGCCAATCCCTAAAATAATACTTTCATT
>JASDQU011029394.1:19256-34030 GCA_032191745.1 Picea mariana
GAACAAGCTCTATTGGAAGGTGAAGAGAAAATAGTGGATAGGTCTGAGGTACAAATAATCTTGGATGAATATGAAAGGATGATGCAGATGCATGGGGACACTGTCATGGTGCCGAGAGGAAAAATCATGGTAGTAACTCCAATCAAATTTGGAGGAGTTGGGGAGCTAGCAGCCCCTGAAAATAACTCGATAGGAGAAAACAATGAGAAACAGACCTCAGAGAAAAATGCTACAGAAGAACATGAACAAGGCCAACCCCTTTATCATCAACATTCCATAATAGCATGGGGAAAGTAGCTCTTGTCATCGTTGATCTAATTACAATATCTGAAACCGATGTGGAGGAAACACATACTGCAATTTCTATCACAAATGAAGCAATAAGAGAGGTACTAAGAAGACAAGTATCTCATAGGAAAAATAATTTGGATGTAAGGGTAGACCCTAGTGTAGATGAAGGTGATCATACCACTCTAGGATAAACCTCTTGACCATTGAAAGAGAAAGGATGTATGGGTGTTGAAGAATCATTAGGAGTTATATAAAACAAAGGGGAAAAAGATGAAGAATTAGAAGGTGACAGGGAATCTAAGGAAACCTCAACGGGACCTACAACACACTCTTCTCTCTCAGGACCAATATCCTTAGTTGAAAACACATTGGAAGGGATCATGGGAAATTCCCCAAGTACAGATAAAACCAAAGATCCACATATTAGGACAAATATGGGGATAATAGAAGTTTTTGATAAGTATCGAATGACTCAAGAAACAGATAAAGGGACCAACCATGAGAATCCTGAAGCCTACAAAGGAAAGGAAATAACACTTGAACACTTTCACACACCAAGCAAATTAGGAAATGTCTTCACATGGGGGAACCAATCGATCCCAGAGCCTGTAGATGAAGTGGTTGATGTACATGCCATAACTTATGAATGAAAGAGACAAGTGGTTGTTTCAAGGACAGGAAAAAAGTGAAGGTTCACCTTGGAAAATGTTGTGATGATCACCATAGAGGAAACCCTGTTGAATGTAATACAGTCCAGGGTAAGTGATTTATTAGGATCATGAATAGCTATATCCAGTTCCACCATAGATAGAGTAAAGGAAGATGAACGAGAAGTTGAATCTATGAGAGAAGAATTGGCACACCTTAGGCATAAGGTGGAATAGTATCAAGGTTCCACCCAAGAAGTAAGGTTAATGAATATTGAATTCACAAAAAAATATAGTCAGTTCAAGTCAGATAGGGAGGTCTACATGACCAATATTATTGGATTTCAAGAAGAAATATTGCTGGGCCTCGTGGCGTATAAGGAAATGATGAGATGGTCTAAGAAAGCTTGTCAAGTATCAAAACAAATTGAATATATCATAGAGATATAGAAAGTTTGAGGTGAAGAAGAACATGGCATTAGGATGCTTGCAGAGGAGAGTTTATCTAGATTCAGAGTAGTTGGAGAGTATTGGGTACAAATTGTAAAAGAACCACAACTAAAAATGAAAGAAATATGGTAGGAGTGTCTAAGAAATTAGGACCAAATCAATCATAAAATGATAGATCTTCATCTCCCATAGTTTTTCTATCCCAACAAATTCATCGACCTACGCATCATAGTATGACAATTTGGAAATCTAGACAACAATTTTCAGGCTAAGGTTTAGGAGATTTGAATTCTTGATAAGGGACAAGGTAAAAGACTCGTTGATGTGTCGATAGGGACAACATGGGTCCTACAACATCTAGGCTCTGAGATTGAAAAATTTAAATATAGGGTAATGGAGATGAAGGATCGGCTTAGCATGACCATGGAGCAATACGGATTCCCATATTTACACACTTGTGAAGATTTGTTCTCCAAATGGTTCGAATATGACAAAGCTAACCATATGAGTTAAGGAAATCTCACTAATAGTTTCCATGTGGATATGATCCACGTTATTTTTTGTTATCTCTTGTTTAACAAGTGTTAGTGATAATTTTTTCATGATTTTTTCGATATAAATAAAGAGGTCGATGGTTTTGTAATAGTGAAGGATTAAAAAATTAACTATTTTTGAAGTTTAATTTTGAATCTCATGTATATCTGAAGACGATTTTTTACAAAGCTTGTGGAGTAACTCAATTTTTGGATTGTTCTGCTTTGTTGATTGGCTACTACAAATAGTTTAGTTTTTTAGTTATCTTGATATGTTACAGTCACTAAATGCATATTGGTATGAATGCGATGGTGTTATAATTATTTTTTATATAGTAACTTGAATTATTTATGCTTATGTGTTGTTTCTAGGAATACCTTCCTTTTCTTAGATGATATTTTATGATTGATCAATAACTTGGAATTATTAATGTTTTGATATTGGTTTAAAAGAGGTTTCAACTACATGTTGTTGGTAAGATGTTATCCTAATCCCATCCCTCCTAATAATTCATTCATCGAACTCTTAATAAATGAACTTATAAAGAAACACAAACCAGTCTAAAAACACCCTTTCTATAACATAGTAAATCCCATCGAAACTTGTCAGACCATCCATACGGAGAATCACATTATTCCAACTAGGGAAGAGTCTATTTGATCCTCGTCTCTAGGCATGATTCCTATTGTTGAGTTAAGGGAATTTTGACCCCTCAAAAGTATCATATAACACATGCAGTGCAATGGCTTATGTTCTTCATGATAGAATGAGCACCAACTCAATTTTGGAGGTGAATATTTAGATGTGAATGTTGATTCATATTCATAGGTATTGGAGGTGTTATTTGGGGTTGTCAAATCCAAATGCCTATAATAATGATGACATTGTTTTAGATCATGGATGTCATTAAAAAAGGGAAATAATATACATGTGAATGTGACTTTATTAGCTCATCAAAAGAAAAACGACCATCGTCATTATCATGGTAGTAGTTTATTCCTATCGATGAAAACTATTCAATCATGTTGTTTATGTGTTATATTCTTTTCATGACCAACCCCATGTGCTTCATTGCACTAGGTGTAGCGGGGTGGTCACAGGAGGAGAAGAGCCCCTAGATTTTAATTTTGGTTGTTTTTGCATACATTTTTTTGTTATTTTTAGCACATGGTGTTCACTTTTGGAGGTTTTCAATAGCATGGAAATATTTGTGGATTATCCCATGGTTTTCTGATTCTGGTTAATAAATTATCGTTGTATTCTAATATAGGTCAATGTATTAGGGGTTTTCGATGTCAGGGGATCCTATACATATTTTATTATAAACAACGAAGTAGGAAGATGATGAATACAAATTGGACGTGCATCTCTAAACAGGTTGATGGTTTTACCTATTTTTTTTTCCAGGATAATCATAGTGTATATGTGTGATTGAAATTGTGGTCTTTTTTGGTTTTAAGAATATGTGTGTGCGTACATTACTGTAAAATGTTTAAAAAATACATTTGGTATTAGAGAAGTTACTGGATTTAGGGGGATGCCTTTATGGTTGGGTCTATGATAAGCCTTGTTACAATGGGATCTTTGTGGTATTAATTCTTGTGTTGCAAATAAATGGTGAGTAGTTCAAAGATAGATATCGAAAAAGGGTGAGTGCCAGAATTTTGTTGTTGAAAAAGTGGCAAGTGGGTCAACAGGAACGTGTGCATATTCTTAGGAATGCACATGCATTTCTAAACCTATAGGTATGGAAGAGGCCGAACCTTAACAAGGATTTCCATGTAGGTTTAGTTACAGTAACACACGTGCGTTCCTAACAACATCTATGCGTTCCTAGGAACATGCATGCATCTCTTTTGCTAAACTTGTTAAAAGGGTTGGGAGTGCAATTTGTGCTCATTGTGAATAAATCGCACTCGCGGTTTGACTCAACCACATTCGGCCATTTTGTAATCCATAGAGATATCATAATACAAAATTTCCAGTCCTTTGTCGCATTTATTATTTGTATGATCATTTATATGTTGTAAACCATTGATCCTACACACACATTATCACCATTTCCTAGACTAGCCAAATCAGGAACATTACAGTGACAACTGTCCCTAACAACTTGTAGACCCTCTTGGAGATGGTGATCAAGGGTTTCAATCTTTCGTATAATTTCCATGAGATGTTGAATATCCATTTTAAATACCACATATAATATACAAATAGAAATATCTTAAAATTATATATCCAATGGAACTGATCTGGTAGAAATCTGAGCACTCTATGAAAAATTATGAGTTCTATAGTCCCGCCACCATCACGAAAACCCCCCCAAAATGGTTGATTTTAAATCAATGATATCTTCACTTCTGGAGCTTTGATTTGGGTGATTTTTTTGAACTTTGAAATCAACTATTTTTAAAAGAGGAACTAAGATCTATAATTTGTTTTAGTATATTCTACCTCTAGGCGCTACAGAAATAAAAAAAATCGCTTCACCATCCGCAGAAAAAACCCTGAAAATTGCATATTTTAAAATGTCAATATATTGATTTCCTAGACTCCATTTTAGACGATTTATTTTTTTTAATTGTTTTTTTTTTATGAAAGGAAATCATATATACAACCCATTTTTTCAAATTTTGCACATAAATATACAAAAAGTGTCCATAATTTTGCGTTCCTCTTTTTCTTCTCCGAAACAATCTGCAAAAATAAAAAACTTGCCCACACTTCTTGCCAAGGAAAGTTCTCTGATACCACTTGTTAAGTACCAAGTATATATACAAATATAATCACCACAAATATTGAATACACAATAAATTGATAGATAAATAGAGAAGAAACCACACTTTTATTATAAGAAAACCCCTGAGGTAGGGAAACACCATACAATGGATCCTATTATGGAAGGGATCCTCTCATGTTCACTTGTCATTTCAAGGGGGAAACCTCCCAATGTGCTTCAGCTCCAAATACAATACTTCTCTTCATATCTCATTACATTGCTTGAAACCCTTTATATAGTGCTACCAACCACCTAATAACATTCTAGAGGAAGAACCTTCTAAGAAGCCCTCTTTCATTTGTTATATCTAACTACCATAGTGGGCCTTATTTAATACTATAGTGGACCTATTCAACCTTACATTTAATGGCCTCTACTATTATAACTATGGGCCCTATGGCCCCCCCACTACCTCTCTAGATACCTAACATTACACCCCCCTTATTAAAGTGTTGTCCTCAATGCTTATTATGAGGGTGTACAACAATATACCAGGGTCACATGGTGTTATAGCAAGACTTTCCTCGCCCTATGCAAACTTGCACATAAAGCCTTTTTTCATTTCCCTATGCAGAATTGAAGTCCCTTTTTTGCAAATTCTAGAGCTAAAAACATTATTTTTCCACATATACATTCCCTGCCTATAGTACAACATGCATATATGTAGGTTGCACCACTACCTCCCATGTACATTGGGATTTGTGCCCAAAACAAAAAAATGGTGTCAGGTTTCCATGTCATGTCATGAGATCCATGATCCTTGGCCTTCTGTATACTGGAAACTTTCCGACTCAGCCCTTCAGTTCCACTTGAAGGATATAAATGGGCCAAATCCGAGCTATGGAAAGGAGGAGAAGAATTCAACTTTGAGAACAAAGTTACTCTGGAGAAATTTTTCACTTCATATTGAGTCTGCATCCCTTTGTACTTTTAAGTTTGAACACATTGTTCAACCCCCAAGCTCTTCCCTACATGATTGAGAACCTCATTGTCTCTCTTATATGAGCTTTCCTTTGGTGGAGGATTGAAGTGGTGGAGGTCCAACTGGAAGGGACTTATTTTCTCGATTATGAACTGTGCTGACACAAAAGTTTGTAATTCATTCACTTTTGTTGATTACATTTTAATAGAAATACTCTTTTCTCATTTAACTAATATCTTGCAAATATTTGAATTGTTATTCCATGGGCGTATTTGTTATGAATGTTGATGGATTATTCTATTGAATGTGTTAACAATATATATTATCACCATATGATTGTGTTTCTTGGTTGTTGAGGACTGGTTGCAGGTGTATTGCTTTGAGTCAAGTGCTCAATGGTGAACTTCATTGAATGTCTGGACGAGGTAGGCCTTTTATCTCGACTTGCTAGAATATTTGTTTATATAGCATATCTGAGATTAGAGTTGATTTCTAAAGTCATTTTCATCTGTTGTGGTTTTCCCCTAACCATAGAGAGATTTTCCTTGTAGAAATATTTGCAACCATACTGGGGATATGATCTTCTTTTTCGGGGTTTGGATTGTTTTTCTCCTTGGATTTCTCTCGTTTGTATTGATTTTCTTGTCATATGACTGCTTGAAAACCTCTGTTCATTATGAGTCTGATTTTCTTAGCCTTCTCCTTATCCTGGCTGTGTTTTGACACATATACGTGGGTTTTTTCCTAACAATCACATACATACGCATTTTGTCCTTCTGCAAGAGGTGTATATATGTGCTTTTCCCTTGAATAGTTGCGTACATCACCCTTTGTTGCTTGGTTATTGGGTTTGATTTTTGTTGGGTAGGTTTTGATGATTTTTGAGTCTTGTTGGGTCTTTGTTATGACTGTTAAGTGTTCGTGGAATGATAGGAAACCTTTCTTTGGTTGAATTTTTGGGCGATGCCTTTCTCATCATCCTTTTCATTTGATTGTCCTTGCATATTGGGCTGGGTGTTTTCTTCTTTATATCCTACTTAATTTATCTCTGTTTACATAAAATAGAGTCTTTATATCAAGTTGTTGTTCATTCCTTGCATTTTCATTCTTTTATATTGAAAATACAAAAATATTAGGCATTATGCATTAATGGCATTTGATTTTATAGGTCCTTATCATTGATCTTAGTACATGTAAGGAAATATTTCATTTTATTTCAAATTGCATAACTGAATTGAGAATTGCATTTTGAAAAGAATATCATTTATTGAGAATTGAAGTTAGGACTTTGCATTGTATTCATATTCATTTATTTTACTTGCTGAGTCATAACATCACTAGTTTCACGACCACACCTTTTTGAGTAAGAAATCCCACTAAAAGTAACTCTATAATTTAAAATTGATTACTAATGATTTTATTTTTCTAAGGTGCACAAACTAGATTAGGATTTAGATCCTTGGAATGGGATTTTTTGAGTAAACTTCTCCAAGGCTATTAAATAAACACATGTGTCTGACTAAGGGAGTGGACAAATCCATTGTGTAATCAGTAATATCAGGAGGCTCTGCTTACACCATATTTAAAAATGAGGTCGCGCGAGGTTGGTTGAATGGATATCCCCCCGATAACGTCTTAGCATCATATATATTTATGGGGATCTATTCATATATGTGGATCTTTCTATTCCTCTTACCTCTGTGAGAGGTGGTACTTTCAAGGTTTCGAGATTTGTTACTCTTCCCATATGATGGAAATGACTTATGACTGTTATCCTGTGCATTGCTTATACTGTGGTTTCTTAGTTTCTTGACTTAGGTACCATATAGGTTACTTTCAGGGGTTATTTTGTAGGTACCCTGGGTTAGATAAGGGTCGGACAACACACAACCTTTATGGAGGCTTACCTCTCCGGGGGGATTTGAGCGACTGATTGTTAATCCCACGAGGGTCCTTATAATTAATTCTGATACCTCTGATATTTTGAAGAGGATTATCAGTCCCCTCTTGGTAAATGCATACCTAGGTTAGAGAGGGAGGCCCCTTTCAACCACTTTATCCTATTTGCATGCATATTGGTCATTTGATTAGTTTTGGTGTGCTCTTTGATTACTAGTTGGACTTAGAATTTTTTTTTATATCTCGAGTCTTGAGCCATCATGGATCCAGACTCTCTTCCCCGCAGGTCTCTTCATTTGTTAAAATTACCACCTAATTTTGAGTCTTTTCCTTCTAAAAGGCATAAATTTACCAAACGTGGTACACACACCTCCACTTATCAGACTTGTGGTCATACAAGGATGAGTACTGAATTGAGTTAGCAAGACACTGGGAGTTCTTCTAATCCCATACCTACCATAGTTATCGATACCCCTTCAACACCTTCAACCACAATGGTTGTAGTGCCAGAGGTGCTTATCATCACCTATTCCTGTCCTATAGTGAATACTCAACCTATAGCCATGAACCCTTTTGGGTCTCTTTGTCACTCTCCGAGCTATAATGTCCAGTCCACCGCTATGGCCTCTATTCATTTTGCTTATGGTATGTCGAATTTCACATCATTGTTTTCAAACTCCATACCAGTAGCTAGTACAAATAATAGCATTGGGCTTGGGGGCACAACTCCTCCACATAATCCATTCTTTTTTTCTAGTACTCTTGTCCTGCAAATAATTCCTATCATTGGAGGTGTTCCTCCTCTTAACCACGGGTTTAATATTGTTTCTTCTGGATGGAGAACAACCTGGAAGACAAGCTACTAATCACGTTATGTCCTTTACACCCACCTCCTCGGTACTGATTCTAACCAACACGTTTGGCATGACGAATCCATCTTTATCCTTTGGATTCACACCTTGGGAAACCCCCAACCCGGAGCATGTTAAGAACCAAATATTAATATAGCATAGAAAAATATTAGAATAAGTACTCAACGACTTGAAAAAGAGAGAAATTCATATAATAAGCCTCTTCGAGGGGGTAACTTCATTATACACTACATAAATGTCCAAATACAACATGATTCCAAATGAAAATGTCTCCTTGGTATATATAGGAGACTAGGAGGTACAATTACAACTAATGGACCTAAGCCAGCATAAATAAAGTATGATTACTAATGTAATATGCCCCAATTAAGGGGTAATGTGCCACTATTTAGGGATCAAGATGCCCCTCCCCTTGAGAAAAGTGTTGTCCGCAATGCTTGAGTAACTATGGATGCTTCTGTATAAAAGACTCATCTTCCCAAGTAGAATCTTCAATGGGTAGTTTCCTCCATTTAATGAGATACTCTGAAATGGATCTATTCGTCAGCTGGAGAATTATTGTGGCAGTGATGGCTTAAGGATCCAATATGATTTTTCCTTCCTTGTCAAGTTCTTGAAATATATTTTGAACTGGGATCTTGTCACCTATAACCTTCTTTAAGCATGAAACATGGAAAACTGGGTGTACTCATGAAGATACAGGCAACTCCAATTTTTATGCCATAGTACCAATCTTTTGCAAGACCTTATAAGGGCCATAGTACTTTGGTGATAATTTATTATTCTTCTTGGCTTTCTTGAGGGACATCTGTTTGTATGCTTTAGTCTTAAAAACACCCAATCACCTACTTCAAAACTTCTTTCACTACAATGTTGATCTGCTTATTGTTCCATGTGATTATGTGCCATGCTTAGGTTTTCCTTTAAGATTTGGAGAACTTCTTGTTGATGCTTGATGTGATATTCCACTGCTTGAACCTTAGATTTTTATTTTAGAGAATAGTGATGGAAGGAAGGTGGTATCCATAGAGTGGNTAGTATGAAAGGAAGTGTTATACCACCATTCTGCCAAGGGTAACCATTTGAACCATTGTGTTTTTTTATCAGAGACAAAGCAACGAAGGTAGCCTTCTAGAAATTTATTCACTATGTTATTTTGTCTATCAAATTGATGATGATGGGACGAGCTATGAGCCAATTGAGTACCCAAACAAGAAAATAATTCTGTCCAAAAATGTCCACTGAAGATGGGATCTCTGTCACTTACAATAATCTTTGGGCTTCCATGTAGCTTTTGAATTGTCTCCATGAATGCGGTGGCAAGTGTACTGGCTTTGAAGGGATGAGAGAGTGCAAAAAAGTGTGCATACTTGGTCACTCTATCAACAATCACCATGATGACACTCTTTCTTTCAGACTTCATTAACCTTGTGATGAAATCCATTGACACCTCCTACCAATGCTAACTTGGGATGGGTAATGGTTGTAAAAGACCTGGGGTATTAATTGTTTCCACCTTATTTTGTTGGCAAACCAAACATTCTGCCACAAACCTTTCAACATTACTTTTAAGGCCATCCCAAAAAAATTTCTTCTTGACCCTATGGTATGTTTTCAAAAATCCCGAGTGCTCTCCTACAGGAGAGGTTTGCAACTCCAATAGTACCTTTTGTTTGAATTGGGAGTTCTTACATAAATATAAGCGATCTTTGTACCATAGTGAATCATTTTTCCATGTAAATGCATCTGATGCACTGGAATCATGTTGCAACCTTTGAATGAGAGTCCACACATTTTCATCATTCTTCCATTCATCCCTTTCTTTTATTATCCAATCGAGTTGGATGATTGAGATAGCACAGAGAAAGGCCTCAACATCTTCATGCTTTCTTGAGAGTGCATCTGCCACAACATTTTGCTTCCCTTTTTTATAGACGATTTCAAAATCATAACGCAATATCTTGGTCACCCATTTTTGTTGTCTTTCTAAAGATAGTCTTTGTTCAAAGAAGTATTTAAGACTATCATGATATTTTTTGACCTTGAAGTGCCTACCTATTAGGTAAGGGCGCCATTTCTTCAATGCATGTAGTATTGCCATCATTTCCTTCTCATAAATGGATTTGTGTAAGTCCCTTCCCTTGAGTGGCCTACTTTCAAAATCCAGGGGCCTTCCTTCTTGCATTAGGATAACACCAATTCCATTTCCTGAGGCATCACATTCCACAATAAAGGTTTTTGTGAAGATTGGAGTGGTCAAGACATGAGCTTTTCATGTCACCTCTTTAAGTTGTTCAAAAGCTTTAATTACCTCTGGAGTCCATGAAAATGAATCCTTATTAGTTAGTAACATTAAGGATGTTGCTATTCTTCCATAATGTCAAACGAACTTGCGCTAGTAACCTGTCAAACCCAAAAATACTCTAAGATTATTCAATTTTTTGGAAATCGGCCAGTCCATCATGGCCTTAATATTGTTAGGGTCTACATTGACATTTTCATGAGATACAATATGACCCAAATACGCTATGTCCTTCACCCCAAATAAACATTTGGATGGTTTGGAATATAATTGTAGCACCTTTTCAACATGTCGCACATGATCTTCCCAGGACTTTCTACAGATTAATATATCATAAAAAATAACTAACACACATTTTTGAAGGAAGGGATTGAAAATGAAATTCATCAACCCTTGGAATGTGGAAGGTTCATTTGTAAGGCCAAAAGGCATGACCAAAAAATCATAATGGCCTTCACGAGTTCACAATGTTGTTTTTGGGATATCTTCTTCCTTCATTCTAATATGATGATACCCTGAACGAAGATCCAACTTTGTGAAATAAATTTCTCCATGTAGATCATGTAACAATTCATCAATGACAGTAATGGGAAACTTATCTTTAATAGTAATCTTGGTTAGATCTCTATAATTTGAACACATATGCCATGAGCCATCTTTATTGAGTACCATTACCACAGGTGTAGAGTAAGAGATTTTCCTAGGTCTAATAATGCCAACCTCTAACATTTCATCAACCATAAGATCAATTTCACTCTTTTGGGAATAAGGGTATCTGTACGGCCTGATGTTAGGAGGAAAAATTCAAGGAATTAGGTGAATAGCATGATCATGATTTTGAGTGGGTGGAATACCTTTGGGAATATCTTCAAATACTTTGGAATTCTTATTAATGATCCCTTGAAGATCTAGAGGAATAGATGGCTTAGATGTTTGAACATATAGTGAGCATAGTTCTGCAATTACACCTTGATGCCCCTTTTTCAATAATTTTGTCATGCCATTAGAACTTACCACCTTACTGGGTTTCCTTGTGATACCTCTTAACTCAATTTATTTTCCCTCCAATGAAAAGTTCTTGAAAATTAAAAGCCATTTTTCGTAATGATTGTAACCATTGGATTCCTAGTATGACATCAACATCACCCATGGGTATAGAAATCATTGGACTATTCATTACATATTCCCCCATAGTAATATTGATATGATTTCATTTTCATGATCAATTGATATTTCCTCCATATACAATTATTACTTGGATCTCTAGCGCTGGATATACAAAGCAATTGAGAGCTTTGGTTAATTTATAGTGAATGAAATTATGAGTACTACCAGAATCAATTAGGACTATAAAATTTTTCTTTTTTATATATCCTTCGATCTTGAGGGTTTGAGGAGTGTTAATTCCAGCCAATGCATTACACAATATCGTGGGAGTCAACTCTTTAGAATAATTTGCTTCTACGTTTTCATATTGATATAGTTCTTGTTCTTGTTCTTGTTCTTCTTCCTCTTTACAATCTATGTAGAATAATTTATTCTCACCACACTTATGTCCCTTACTATACTTCTTGTCACAATTAAATCATAAACCTTTTTATTTTCCTTCCTCCAATTTTTTAGGTGTCAACCTTGTAGGTTGACGTGTTTTAGAAGAAGGATCATTATTCTCTCGATAGATTTTAGGAGTGGTCCTTCTAGTAGCCATAGCCATAATTTTACTTTAAACATTTCTTGCCACCATAAATGCATTCTCCAATGATTTGGGTTCCCAAAGGAGAACCTCATGTTGAATGTTAGCCCTTAAATTTCCTATGAATACATCAATCAAGTGATCATCTAGAATATATGTGTTGGAATCAAGTTTTCATTGATTCCAATGGTTTGATTGATTGATGTCATTGATTGATGTCAAGTGATGGATTGATTGATAGGCTTGATTGGTCAATGATTTGACATTGTATATGATTAATTTTTCTTGATGAGAATGATAGATGTCAAGTGGAAACCAATTGATAAAGATCAATAAATGAGTTGACATAATGCATAGTTGATGTATATGATGCAGTGGTGGATTGATGCAAATATGAATCGTTATAGTCTTATCATGGATAAGATACACAAATCGATGAACTCCAAAGTGGTCCCCTTATGGTGAAATTCCTCATGGGGAGACTCTTTGTGGATTGAGTTGTCCTAGAAGAATGGTTGGAGGACCCATGCTTGTATGTAGTCCTAGAAGAATGGTTGGTGAAATTCCTCATGGGGAGACTCTTTGTGGATTGAATTGTCCTAGAAGAATGGTTGGAGGACCCATGCTTGTATGTAGAATAATGAGATGAAGACCAATGAACTTGTTGGTGAAACTATGCTAGATGGATAGTGCTTGTCATGCCATTTCCGGTGGTATGTGGAATATCACATGACTCTTCATGGTTTGAGATATATGGCCTTACGAAGATGAATGACCCCCATATGTTGGCTTGAAGCCCACAAGGTCAAAGAGGTCAAAGTGACCTAAATGAAGAAATCATTATTTAAATGATAAAATCAAGTGACAAAGTCAAGATGGATTATTTAAATAATAAAGTAAGGTGACAAAATCAAGAAGGAATATTTAAATGATAAACTATTGGAGAAATTTCTATTCATGGAAAGTGGTTAACCCTAAAATAAGGAAAATAGGTTAAGTTACCTAGAAATGGGTTAAGTAACCTAAAAATGGGTTAAGTGACCTAGAGGATGAAAGTATAAATAAGATAGCTATGGTCTCTTCTAGATCATCCTTTTTGTGGATCAATGGAGAGATTCTTGTGAATATATTTTGGAGTATTGATGGAGAACTTCTTGAGCATTTTTGGTGTGGAACTCTTGAGCATGATTGAAGATCTATTCTGAGGAAGAGAGTGAGAGGAGGATCTCATGGATGCACCAAAGTTTCGGCAATGTCGGAGATCTTGACGGAAAAATTCTCGGAGCTTCAGAAACCCTAGTTTCTGAGGTATACGCGGGTTGTCTATGTATAGGGTGCGTATACATTGAAGGTATATGCGGGATGACTGAAGATAGGGTGCGTATAATGGATCAAATCATGTATATTTGTGTTTGAGATGGTTCCAAGCTCTTGGATGATGAGGCAGGTTCCATATCTGCATTCTATGGGCTCATATATATCACTGAGACATTGGTATGGTTACATTATTTTCTTGATGGATACTATTGTTTGATGTGTTGTGAATGCTTAGGGAATTCTTGGTATGGCTTCTATGATGTGGTTCAATTTGGTTGATTTAGTTGATGGAGTGAGCAGTATTCTTTTGATTTAGTGGTGACATAATTGCTATGGTATACTAGTTATTTCTACATGGTTGAGATAACATTCACATCGATTTGTTGTGGAGCATGAGCAATCTATTAGAGATCTTGGATGTGTTGGCTGGTGGTCAGATTGAACAATAAGAGACAAAAGAGAATGATATATTGGTTGTAGATGATCTGAGTTGATCTTGAAGGATAAACCCTAACTGCTCAAAAGGTATACGCATGTTGCTGTAAACACTGGTCATGTGCATATGCAGGTTGTAATGAGCCATGTCATGTACACACACGGGATGCACTACTGACATGTCACGTACCTGTTGACAGATTGATATTTGTTGAGTATTGTTGCCTCATTGCAGTTGGTGTTGAGTATGTAAGTTGAGTCTTGCATAATGGAGTTGGTGCTTTTGAAGAGTTGTACTCTTTTCAGTTGTTGCTGAAAAACCCTCGGATTGTTGTCCATAATAAAAAGAAAAATTGAACATGCATCTTGTGTTCTTTGTATTCCTTGTGGTGATGACTTGTTCATGATATTTTTCTTATATATGTTGCTGGTATATGTTCACATCTAATTGGTTATAAATGAAAACAAGGGTAATGAATAAATGTTGAATGTTAATTAAATAATTTTTGTCTAAGAGGGAAGATTTGGGAAAAAGAGCCCCACACTCATTCAACCCCCCCTCTAAGTGTGGTAGGTGTGTCCAACAATTGGTATTAGAGAAGGCCTTCACTACAAGCCTTAACAAGCTTGAAG